>JAABKJ010007545.1:297582321-297748177 GCA_011634705.1 Andricus grossulariae
CTCGTCTGTTTAGTCGAAAATTCAATTATTTTGGTAGAAAATGCATTTTTTTGTGAGTTCAATTTTTTTATTCAAAGATTCGTCTTTATGACTTTAAAAAATTCTACATTTTGGATCAGATTTTTTTTTCTTTATTGATTGAAAAATCTTTTTTTGCTGAAAATTAGACTCTTTTGTTGAAAATTCGTATCGAACTGTTTTTAATTGAAATATTTTTTTGCTAAAAATATCTACTTTCATACTTTTTGTTCAGAATTAATTTCTAAACAAAATTTTTATCCTTGGAGTTTTTTAAATTAACCAATCGGCAATGTTGAATATTGAACCAAATATTTAAATTGCCACTTGAACAAATTAATTTTTAACAAACAGAAAAACGAATTGTTAAAAAAGTAGTTTAATTTTCAACGAAAGAGATGATTTTTTGATTAAAACCATGAAACTTCAATCAAAAAAATAAAATGTTTGAAAACCCTTAAAAAAAAGAATTTCAAGAAATTGTAATCGTTGATATTTCAACCAAAAAATATTTTAGAGTAAAACCGAAGAAAGTTTAATTTGAACAAAAAGACGAATTTTCAACTTATTATTGAATTCTCAACTAAAAAATATTAATTTTCAACAACAAAAATTCATTTTCTACCAAACAGACGACTTTTTTAACAAAATACATCAATTTTCCACCAAAAAATTTAATTTTTAACCGAGAAGATTAATTCCCTACTGAAAAAAAAAACAAATTCTTAATAAAGTAAATAATTTTTAAACTAACTAGCGAAATTTTCAACTGAAGACATTTCTAACTAGATAGTTGAATTTTTAAACAAGAAAATTAATATTCTACCAAGTTGTTGAATTTTCAACCCAAAAATATTAATTTCCAACTAAAAGGTTCACTTTCAACTAAAAAGGTAAACTTTCAACCAAATATTAAAATTTATAATTGAAAAATATTCATTTTTACCACAAAAAAACAGTCCTTAGGTAAGTAGTTTAATTTACAACGAAAGAGATAAATTTTTAATTCCAATCATTAATCTTCAACCCAAAAAAAGCAACTTACAAAAAATCCTGAAAAGATGAATTTGAAAAAAATTTAATCGTTGATATTTCAAACGAAATATATTTTAGCTTCAAATAAAAAACAATAAAATTCAACCAAAAAACACGAGTTTTTAATAAATCATTCAATCCGGGAGAAAAAATTAATTTTTAACAACAAAAGATTCATTTTCTGACAAAAAAGATGGATTTTTAACAAAATACATCAATTTTCCACCAAACAATAAATTTTTAACCAAGAAGATTAATTCCCTGCTAAAAAAGTCAAATTCTCGATAAAATAAATAATTTTTAAACCACTTAGTGGAATTTTTAACAGAATACGTACATTTCTAACTAGATAGTTGAATTTTTAACCAAGAAAATTTATTTTCTACCAAATTGTTGAATTTTCAACCCAAAAATATTAATTTTCAACAAAAAGGTTCATTTCCAACTAAAAAGTTAAATTTTCAACCAAATATTAAAATTTATAGTTGAAAAAAATTCATGCTTGACACAAAAAAACAGTCCTTGAAAAAGTAGTTTAATTTTCAACCAAAGAGAGAAATTTTCAATTCAAATCATTAATCTTCAACCCAAAAAAAGGAACTTTTAAAAAATCCTAAAAAGATGGGTTTAAACAAAAATTAATTCGTTGATATTTCAAACGAAATATATTTTAGTTTAAAATAAAAAACAGTAAAATTGAACCAAAAAAACACGAATTTTTAATAAACTATACAATCCGTGAAAAAAAAAAATAATTTTTAACAACAAAAGATTCATTTTCTGACAAAAAAGATGAATTTTTAACAAAATACATCAATTTTCAACCACACAGTTTAATTTTCCACCAAAAAATACGAGTTTTAAATGAAATGCATACATTTTCCAACAAATAGTTTAATTTTGAACAAAAAAAGAATAATTTTCGACTAAAAATAGAATAGTTGAATTTTCAAACTGTAAGATGAATTACTAACTAATATGATTAATTTTCTACTAAAAAAAAAGAATTCTTAACAAAAATAAATACATTTTTAACCAAATAGTTGAACTTTCAACTATATTAATAATATTTGAACAAAACAAGATTTTAATTTCTGATGAAAAACAGTTTAATTCAACTAAAACAGACCAATTTCAAACAAAATAGTTCAATTCACAGGAAAAATTTCCTGCAAAAACAGACGAGTTTTCAACCAGAAAAAAAAAAACTATTTTCTACCAAAAATGGTATAGGTACATTTTTGATGAAAAAACTTAATTCTTAACTAAAAAAAAATATATATAATAAAATAGTTCAATTTTCAACAAAAGAATCAAGAAGAATAATTTTCTACAAAAAAAGGTGAATCATGAACAAAATATATAAATTTTCCACTAAGTATTTGAATTTTCAACTGAAAAAGATTAATTTCCAATCAAATAGTTGAATTTTCAACTGAAAAAGATACATTTTATTCGAATTTTCTACCGAAGAGATAAATCTTTAAACAACAAAATGACTTTTAAACAAAGTAGTTTCACTTTCTTGCAAGGAGTTGAATTTTTTACAAAAAAAAAAGATTACTTTTTAACAAAAATGTAGCCTTTTCAACCAAATGAATACATTTTTAATCAAATAGTTGAATTTTAAACTTAAAAAGATCAATTTTCAACCAAAAATAAAATAGTTCAATAGTCATTTAAACAAATTAAGTTTTAACCAAAAATAGAACTGATTTTCCACAGAGGAGTTAAATTTGATTCTTTTGTTGAAAATGCAATCAACAAAAAAATCAAAGAGTCGAATTTTCAAATAAAAAAGATCAATTTAAAAAAAAAATGAAATAGTTAAATTGTTAGTTACGTAAATAATTTTGAACTAAAAGGTAAACAAATTTTTAATAAAACAGTTCAACTTGGAACCAAAGAGAGGAATCTTGAAATAAAAAAATGAATATTTAACAGTTTTCAATAAAAGAATTGAATTTCCAAACAAAGAGTAGAAATTTTATCGGAAAAAGATCATTTTTTGATTAAAAATGGAATAGTCAAAATTACAGATGATTGAACAAAAATTCAACTATTTAATTTGGTTAAAAAGTAACTTTTTTGTGAAAAATTGATATTATTTTGTAGAAGATATATTTTTGTAGAAAATTCGTCTTCTTGCTTTGAAAATGAAACGATTAAGTAGAAATTTTTTTCATTCTTGTTTCAAAATTTGACTTTTTCGTTTCAAAATTGATCTCTTTTGGTAAAAAAATCTTATTTATTTTGGTTGAAAATTCAACTTTTTTGATGGAATATCAATTTGGTTTGGTGGAAGATTCAACTATTTTATTGAAAATTCGTATTTTTTTGCTGAATTCTATTTGGTTGAAACGTAACTTTTTTGTGAAAAAATCATATTTTGGATTTTAAAATGCAGCTGTTTAGTGAAAAACTCGTCTTTTTCGTTTGAAAATTCTAAAATTGAGTGAACCTTTTTATTTTATTTATTTATTTTTTTTGCAGTGTTGCGGAATGAACGTGTCATTTAAATAAGTAACACGAGAATTCTAGATCAATCTAAAATATCTATACCTTACTTCTGTATACCTATCTACCCTATACCTATATACCCATCCACACACTACTACTTTCCAACCGAGCAATTCACGCCTAAACCGAAAGGGAAATGGTTTAATGTTAAAATAATAATCATAATAATGTTCTTTTCAATAATGTCTTTAGCAATTCAAATGATAAAGGAAAATCTGAAATTGAAAAAGCACAAATTCCACAAGTTTCAAGAAAAATTGCATATAATGTTTCATAGATATTGTTACTGACAATGACTCGCGGTAATTCAAACTATTTCCAGAGAAGAACAAACTTTTTTCAATAAAAATTACAATATTGTTAAAAATCGACGAATCGTAATATTTAAAATTAAATAATAACAACTGTTTATTGTGAATTTTACATAGAAACTGTTACTGCAAATCTCTCTCACAAACATTCGAAGCAGTTTCAGTGTAAAAAAAAATTATTTTCCAGGAGAAAGTTTTATATTTACTCATTTAATTTGTTTACATCTGAAAACAAATTTTTTTCAACAAAAATTACACTATGTGGCTGTTTTTTAATGTAATTTATTTATAACAATTAAAACAGACAATAGTAAAATTATTTGCATTCTGATAGTACTCTTGCATCGATTTAAGATGATTTTCATTAGATGCAAACCGCTATTGAAGAATAAATAATGATTTTGTGAAAAATCTCGATTTTCTCATACTTTAAGTAAACATATAATAAATAAATAAATGAAAATGCAACAATCTCTGACTAAGGTGCATACGATTTTGTGCACTTCAAAATTTATATTATTACTGTAAATATTAACCGATATTCATGAATCTTTTTTTCACTTCCTTGAAATTATATGAATAAATTATTTCTGGTAATGAAAATTGAATTACGCGGCTTTAATAATTTCAGTTTTTTTAATCGACAACAAAAGAGACCAATATTTAGATGAGGTATGCGAAATATCAGACAAAAATATTCAACAGTACGGCCGGAAACTGGAAATCCGTTTTATTTTATAATTGTCGAAAATGGTAAAAGACACGCGTCTTGGTTCTTTTGACCTCAATTTGCTGAAAACACATACGTGATAGACAAATTTGGCATTCATTTTCGGATTTAGCTATCAAAAGTCCACAGGAAATTATACATCTGATTCAAATTACACATTTAATGTCGATCAGTGATATAGATGAAATCACAGTCTAAAATTGCGAAACATATTTCTTACTATCTTGAAACTCTCCACTATAAACAATAATGCCATTGCCATTTTTTATTGTGGCTGTTTTTTTCATCAAAGTTCCAGTGTATCTATTATTTTTCGCGAATCTATAAAGGGTCTCGCCGAAACTCAGCTGCGTCGTAGAAGCTTCATCTTGAACCAAGATAGAAATAAAGTGTATACAGAATCTTGTGCAATTCTTCATTGTAAAATAGTAATGAATAATTTCTATCTAACTAAGTAAAAATTGTTCCCCATATTATTCACTAACGTTAAAGCAAGCAAGCATATATGACGTGCCACAAGGAGACATTCCACTTTGCCGGTCGTAGTTTAGGAGATACGTATATTGATTTTTAAACTCTTACCTAGCAAACCAGGTAATTCAATATGAAGAATTGCAGTTGTAGAAGAACGAACTTTCATGACCTGCAATCGAACAAATGAGTTAGAGCAGACTCGCGCCCACACATAGTGCATAAAGCAGGAGGTTTTAGGCAATTATATTTAATAGTGGAATACAATCCTGTCAAATATTTTTTTCACTGTATCCTTTAAGATACTACCGTGCTAAAAATTGCTGTACAGGAACCTTTGAGGATCCTGCACGTGTTTCTGCACAGGTTCGCGCACACGAACCCATACGGAAAACCTTGACGTTGCCTGGATTCGAATGTGCCGATGGAAACCGTAGAAGTGTATAGGAAGATGTGAATTGAGGGGCGCGCGGCACAGTGGGAGGAATCGGGAATGTACTGTTCATAATCCACTACAACCCGCAATTCTTGACCGATTTTGATGGATTTTTTTTTGCTCAGGATTATATCCTGCAGAAATTCAGGCCCGAATTTTTAATTTAACTCTGTGGAATTTCTTATTTGAACAAATAGAATGTCAAAATTAGACATTTTACGAATATTATTTCTTTTCTCCGAAGAAAAGACTTGAGAGAAGTCGCTATCCATCAGAATGATTGCAGATACACTTCAGAAACATAAATATTCAGTTTAATATCTGAGCCAATTTTTATAAACAATTTATATAAACAATTATTTTCATAAGGAGCTAAACCGCAACAAAAAACTTTATCTTAGTTAAAAATGCCTAAATATCTCGTAGGAGTAGTATTTTGAGTAGACAATTACCATAAGTTAACAATTACCGTTATTATAAATATTCTAATAAACAAATTGTATTTTTTTCGAAGTAATGTTTTTTTCATCAAACAACTTTCAAATTAATTCTAAATTTGAAAAAATAGGTGCATAAAATATAAATTTTAAATATTTTTATTGTCAACAACAAAATTATAAGCAAATTAGAAATTGAGCGTTTTCCGTCGGGAAAAAATTATTTTTCCTGCTCAATCATGTTGCAGCTATTTCAGTGGTTATATTTCATGGAGAAAGTGTGGCACCAACTCGAAATTGTTATTATTATCAACGATATTTTAAATAAACAGTCATCTATAGCAATCTTACGTCTGAATAAGCGTTTTTTTTTAGTAATGATTAGTTTAATGCATATTGATAGTGGTAATTCTTAATTAATATTATTATTGAATAACAACAGCAAGTTGTAACTTTTATGAACAAAATATTCCAGAAAAATTATTTTGTTATATTATTTTGCTATACTATAGTTTTCTATGAGGAAAATTTCTTCCTTTAATGAATTTCATTGGATCAGGTGAGGTATATCTTAAAGTTTATGAATGGCACAGTAATTCTTGAAGAATGAATATACTAAATTTGGACGTTATTGACTTTTAATAATGTAAAATAATGTATTTTTGCTTAATATTGTTCTTGCACTACAAGCGTGTTACTATTTTTTATAATTTAATCTAATTTATTAATAAATGTAAAGCTGTTTACCATGCTAGTCGCTTAATTTATATTTTATTTTACAAAAATATCTCCACATAAGTATAAGTGGTGAAAACCCCTCTTATTTCCATAGCAAAATAATTTGTTTGAAATATTTCTTTTTATAAAAGGTACAATTTTTCACTAATATTTAATAATATTAATTAAGAATTACTGACACTGTTACTTATTCAAGTACCACTATCAAGATGCATTAAAATAATCATTACGAAAAAACCCTTATTCAGACGTAAAATCGCAATGGAAAATATTAATATAATATAATTATAATATAAACATAATAAATATTTAAAACATTGTTACTAACAATAACAATTGCGAGTTTTTGTCACATTTTCTTGATGAAATATTACGACTGAGATAGCTGCAACATGATTTAGGAGAAAAACTAATTTTTTCCTGATGGAAAACGCTAAATTTTTATTTGTTTATTATATTGTTATTAACAATACAAATATTTACGATTCAAATTTTTCTGCAGCTATTTATTTTAATTCAGAATTAATTTGAAAGTTGTTTGATAAGAAAAACATAACTTCGAGAAAAATGAAATTCGTTTATTAGAATATTTATAATAATGGTAATTGTTAACTAATTGTTATTTGGCTTTCGTTTTCAGTTCCGAATGGTAAAGTACGTGTTTTTGTTCTGTGCTATCTTTTTTGGTTTTTGTGACGGGCGTGGAGGAGTGATTGAGGTTGAAGGTAGGAAGGGAGGTGAGTGCAGTGAAGGGGGTGTGTGGTCGTGTGGAAGAGCTGTTTTTTAAGGTTGAAAGGGTTAAGAGCATAGTTGAAAGTGGAATCAATGAAGAGATAAGTATGGATGAATAGACGGTATATTTCAAGAAATTGCCAGGAGGGGTGGATAGCAAGGTGAGGGGGGAAGGTAGAAAGATCAAAGAGGGAAGAATTAAAGGTGGGAATGAGGTGACAAGAGAGGAGGTGAGTCAAGAAATTGAGAGGTTAAAAGGAAACAAAGCGACATGAGAGGATGGGATGAAGAATGAAGCGTTGAAATTTGGCGGAAGAAGGCTTAGGGAAGAGATTTGGGAAGTATGTAATAGAGTATGGAGAGGGGAAGGATGGCCGAAGAAGTGGAGAACAGATTTGGTAGTTCCTTTATTAAAGAAAGGAGGGGGTAGAAAAGTGGAATATTATAGAGGAATCACTCTCATGGCAGTAACGTATAAAATTTACACGGAGGTGCTTAGGAAGAGATTAGAAGAACAGGTAGAACAGAAAGGAAGTATTCCACACAAACAAACAGGATTCAGAAAGGGGATGGGGATAGTGGACAACATTTTCGTTCTAAATTACCTAGTCAACAGGAACCTGAAACAGAAAAAAAGAAAACTAGTCGCATTCTTCGTAGATTTTAAGGTAGCTTCCGACTCGGTGAATAGGAAAGTTTTGTGGAAGGCAATGAAAGAGAGGGAGGTGATGAAGAGCTGACTGAGAGGATAAAAGAGGTCTTTACGGAGACGAAGACAAGGGTGAGGATCGGGGAACAGAAAGGAGTTCTGGGCACAGAGGGGTCTCAAACAAGGGTGCCCGCTAAGTCCGTTGTTGTTTAGCATATTGTTAGCAGACCTATGAAAGAAAATGGAAAAGAAAGGTAAAGGGGGTACAGATCTAGGAAATAAAATAATATACTCGTTAGCTTACGCGGACGATGTGGTGCTTCTGGCAGAGAATGAAAGTGGAATGAACTTGCTAATGAAAGGATTCGAAGAGTATGTGGGAGAAAAAGACCTAACAATTAATTTGACGAAGACAAAAATAGTATGTTTCAGGAAGAGAAAGAATGAAGTAAAATATGGATGGAAGATAAATGAGGAAATGTTCGAAGAATTTTGTTATTCAGGATTCTGGTTCGAAGCGGGTGGTGGAAATGATCTGCAGGTGAAAAAAAGGATGGAAAGTGCAAGTAAGGTGATGGATCAAGTGTGGGGGATTGCAAAAAGAAGATTCAGAGAGGACTGGAAGATGAGAGCATGGCTGTTTGATTCACTGTTATGGTCAGTGATGTGTTATGAAGTGGAAATTTGGGGGTGGAAGGAGTAAAAAAAGGTAGAAAACATGCAAGAGAGATTTCTGAGATGGGTTATGGGAGTGAGCTGGAACTATCTATGTTATATGTTGAGAGAAGAAACAGGGAGAGAGAAATTGGTGATGAGGTAGAGGAAAAGGGTCTGGAATTTCGAAGAGAAACTTAAGAGTAATAAGAGTATCAAAGTTGCACAAGTATGCCTGCAGAAAATACTAAATAGAGAGAGAAGAGGTAACATGAGACATTCAAGACGGGAGGAGGAGAGATGGTGAGTTAGCAGGGAATGGAGAATGTGTAACTAGGGGAGGGAGTGGCAGGTAGTAGAGAGGGAAATGAATAAGAAGCAGGAAGGAGAGTCCAGGATGATACGTTTCAGAATGGCAGAAGGCATGAATGAGTGTAAATATTGGATAAGTGAAGAAATGAAAATGTGTAGGGTATGTGGGTATGAAAAAGAATCGTGGGAGCACGTTTTGGATAAATTTACAGGCGAAGAGGAAGGGGGAAAGAGCGTGGTAGATAAAGTTAGGTGGATACTAAACGGTTGTGGACAAGGGGAAAAGTGGATGAAGAGCTTAGAAGAGAAAAGGGAAGAGAGAATGCATGGGAGAGGAAAAAACCAAAATTGAAATATGTATAAGGAAAATTAGTGTTGCGTTACTTGGAAAACTTTGAAGAGTAATGGTAACAGTCCTGAAAGGTCTCGCGTACTTGCTAGATAATAGCTAATAGATAGTAAGATAATATATATTTAGTCACGCCCTTACCTATCCACTCTCAACAGTCAGCCCCAGACCTCTTGACGAAGCATAGTATGTCGACTACTGATCACGTTGTAATTTCCTCTGGTCCCATAAAATGGGCCTCGAGGGCCCGTTTCCTGAGCCTAGCTAATGCCGGGCACTGGCATAATATATGCAGGGATGTTTCGTCATCCCTGCAGCATCTCCTGCACTCTGTCGTGAGGTATACCCCATTTTCTGCATATGATAGTTCAAGGGGTTTGTGCCTAGTTAGGATCCATACCACTGTCCGTATATCTTTCTTGGGCAAACCCAGGATTTCCCTGGCTCTGTCCATTCCATAGGTATAACCAAGGATGGATCTCGCCTGATTGCAACCCTGGATTTAGTCCCAGTTTTCCCGGTGTTTTATTCGGATCCAGCTTTTGATGGCCATACCGAAACAGCAAGACGCTATTCCCAGAACCAGTTCTGTTTCTATGTATTTACTTGCTGCGCCGCGTTTTGCCAACTGGTCCGCCTTTTCGTTGCCCTTGATCCCTGTGTGACCAGGGACACATATGAGGGCCACATTGTTTCTTTCTGCAAGTTGGTTCAATACCTTTTTGCATTCCCAAACCAGTTCTGATGTTATGTCTGGTTTCCCTATTGCAGTTAGTATCGCTTGGCTGTCTGAACAGATCGTAATCTGGCTGGCAGCAGCGTTTTCTTCAATTAGTGTTTCAGCACAGCGAAGGACGGCCAAGACCTCCGCCTGAAAGACAGTAGCATGTCGACCAAGTGGGATCCCTATCCCCCTGGAGTCATCTGTATACCAGATGTGCCCTTGGATGAGCGGACTACCATTTGCTTTCCACATATCCCTGCTTGGGATGCAGACGCGGAAAGCTTTGGCAAAGTTAAAGCGATTTGTTATTTCATCTTGCCTCATCTGTGGAATCGGCAGTGCGCTGATATCACTCGGGAGCCTAGTGTGTCTAGTCCCCATAGTCAATCTATTTGCTCTTGCCAGGCGGCCCATCGCGTGTGCCGCTCTAGCGATTGTCGCAACATGTAAGGGTTCTTCACAGAGCATGAATCCTATCCAGGGCCGCATTTAGGGTTGTGTGGGCCCTAGGGCTGGTTAAAATGCGGGGGCCTTTTCCTTTTAGGCAACTCAACAAGTGTAATTCCTTGCTGGCTTCTAAAAATAAGAAAAAGAAGGTAATCGAATTAGAAGCCGAAGCAGAAGTGTGTGTATGTCGCAGCAATTTCGATTTACCGATTAGTTACATTTGTGGGGGCCTTAGGGCCGTGGTCTCTTTGGCCCCGTACTGAATGCGGCCCTGATCCTATCGCTACTGCGGGCTTAGTCCTCATTGCTCCAGACAAACCTCTAAATGCTAGCGTTTGAAATCTTCGCAGCCTGTCCTGCATTGTTTCAAGTTCCACCCATGGGCACCAGACCACGGCCGTATGTAGGAGCCTGGGATTTAGGGTAGAAGAGTAGAGCCATGCAAGCATTTTAGGCTCTATACCCCACGTCAGCCCAAAGGCTCTACTGTACATCCAGAAAGTCATGACAAACTTCCTGCATTGGGTCTACAGGTGCTTTGCCCAGTTCAGCTTGATGTCTAGGATTATTCCCAGATATCTAACTGAATCTGAAAACGTCAGCTCCCCACGGCAAAATACAGGAGCCTCAACTTTTGGAACTTTATCATTTATCGTGAAAATGACCAGATTGGTCTTTTCCGAATTTACCGAGAGCCCTGAGCGATCGCACCAGAGCTCTACGATGCACAGCGCCGACCTCATAAGACCCATCAGTGTGTCCAGATGAGCCCCCCTGACTAGGATTACAAAGTCATCCGCTTATCCCTGAGTATAGTACCCCTCTTTATTTAGCCTTCGAAGGAGGCCGCCCACCACAATGCACCACAGGATGGGCGACAAGACACCCCCCTGTGGGCATCCTCGTGGAGCTATTCCCCTTACTAGGCCCTCACCATACCTGGTTCCGAGTCTTCTCCGGCGTAGCATGCTTCCTATCGAGCATACAAGCTGGTCCGGCACGCTACATCTCAAAGTCTCTCGACAGATGACTTCTGGAGGAGTATTGCTAAAAACACCCTCTATATCCAAGAACGTGCCCACAGTATACCCCTTTTGTTCCAACTGCTGCTCCAATTTCGCCACAACAACATAAAGCGCAGTTTCTACCGGGTAGCCTGCCTGACAAGCATACTGCCCTCTATGCAGCGGGGAGGGCAAGAGAACCTCATCCCTAATGTATCTCTCGACCAGCTTCTCCAACGTCTTCAGTATAAAAGACGTTAGGCTGATTGTTCGAAAATCTTTTGCAGCAGTGTAACCCACCCTCCCAGGTTTGGGTATGAAGGCTACTCTGCCATCCTTCCATGCCAATGGCACGTGTTTAAGGGCTTTACTTGCCCTAAATAATGTCGGAGGAGGAGGGATGACTAAATCTATGACTTTTTGTAAAAGTGGTGGATGAATGCCATCGACCCCTAGTGATTTAAAAGGACAGAAGGACCTTACGGTCCATTCCACCTTTTTGTAATCAGCGACCTTAGCGGCAAAATTCCAGTCGGCCCTCCTCCTCTTAGTCGGTTCGGATTCGTTAAAAGCTGTTTCCGGAATGTTTTTCGATTCCTCGCAGAAGCCCCTCCAATCTTCCTGCTTATACTTTCTTATATTTTTATTGTATTCACACTGAGCCGTCTTATAGATGTCCCAGTTTGAAGGCAATTTAGTTCTATTTGCCCTATGCACAACATTCTTGTCTTTTTACGAAGTTTTTCCAGGCGGGTATTCCACCTTCGTAGAAAATCCGCGGCGTTCTCTAACGCATCAATGGTACCATAGCTTTTGGGAAATTCCACAAGCCTCCCTTTGAGTTTCTCTTAATATGAGTCCCAAAGTGTATTTCTTTTGCTTCTGATCTTGGAAACCACCGGTTTTCCTAGGGATAATCGAAACACGATATATTTGTGGTCCGAGAGAGACTCCTTAACGGAGATTCTCCAGCCCACTACCCTGCTCCTCAGCACACCTGAGCTTAGAGTCAAATCGAGAACCTTACTCCTGTTTTGAGTCTAGAATGTGGGAATATCACCCCGGGGTTTGATGAACGTTTTTCATACTATTTAAAGGGCATTCAAGGTCATTTCGCAAAAAATGACCTTTTCAAATTCTTTACTTTATGTCTTTGGGACATATTCACTTATTATACTATACCTGATAAATAATGTACATACTTACATTCAGCCTAGGCTTTTAAAATTTTGGTTAAGGAAAACTGAGCTGAGATTTCTCCGAAAATGGTGTTTTTCATTCATTTCTCCAGTGTACTTTGTGAAATTATGCTTTTAGATTGCAAAAGGTCTTTTTGTTACAATTAAGGAATGATTTTCGGTGTCCTTGAACCACTTTCAGCAGAAATTGCTTTTGAGTTTCAGATTTCGATATCAGCTGTTATACTCTTCTATCAATGCAACTCCTCTTTTGGCCCGGTCATTTACAACCTGAAGTTCGTTCACAATCTTCAGTGCGTCTTTATATTCTGTATTTTCATTCCAAACTTCAGGATCTTGGTTCAAAACTCGAATGAACTGTCTCGTTTTTTTATCGCAAACACCATTTTTCTTTTTGCACCTGTAGAAATTTCTTGATTGAAATAAACTAGTACAACAAGCTCTTCACTCAGGTACCATAAATGATTATGAAATTTCGATAGAGTAGCTTTTGAGATTGCAGGACTGACTTCTTTATACTGAAGCAACTGGTTCAAAAGGTTAAGGTCACTATTTGGAGCTGATGTGAGTGAAGAATCTGTGAACCAAACTTTCAGATAGATTCGAATGATGAAATCCGATACGTCACGAAGTCCTTTTATTTCATTAGCATTTAAACTGAATTGATTTTTAAACATAAAAATGTTCAAACTCCTTTTACTCCTTCTTGTAATGGTAGTTCTTCTCTCCCAAAAAAAGCAAGCAAGCTCAAGAAGCTCTCTGTAGTCTTCTCTTTTCTGGTTGATCTATAGTAGAATAACATTTTATAATTTTGTAATGATGAACAATCGACTGAAAGAATGCTATTCTCTTTTTAAAAGTACTGTGAGTTGCTCTCTTTTACGAATTTGAGTATATCTTCTTTAATTTTTTTCACGGCAGTAGCAAATACTTCGTCATTTATCCCAGGTATGGAGGAGGAATGATCGATTTTCTGCCAAGAATTTTTAAATCTCTTAAAAAAAACAATACATCTAGCCCAGACGTTTTTGGAAAAGAGGCCTCAAACGCACTTCGCAGTACTAACTCAAAGATATGATTTCGACAAGCCAGGTGCAACAGAATTTTCTCTACAATCTGTTCTAGAATAACACAAGCTCCATTGAAGCGGCCTGTATTGAAAAATGACATAAAAAAAGTATTGTCTACTAAATTGTTTTCAATTTTTTTCAATTTAACAAATTAAAGAAATGGAAGAACAGTCAAATTTGAATTTACCACCCAGATAGCACAGAAAATTTCGTGAAGATTTCCTGAAACTTGCATTGTAAGGTTGGGAATATTGCACTGAAAGTTAGGGCAAGGTTCGGTCAACGAAGAAAATGCCCGCTTGTGAGGGAATGTTGAACGGCAAGTTTCAGGGCAGTTCGAAAGATTTATTTAACTTAATTTGCTGCGCAGTAATTTTCTATGGGACCTACGACTGCACAGTAGTTTTTGTAACCCTCCTAGTACACCACCAGACACACTGCTGAGTGTTGTTGCTTGTGCTTCTCCTGTACTGCTTTCTAATTTCAGAACACTAAGCAGTTGCTGAGTGCCTACTTCGGAAATCAAAAACTGGTAGTCTGTCGACAAACTTTTTTCCTCTCAAATCAAGAAGCAATTTTCCATCCCAATGAACTACCAAAGATAAACCTACTTGGAGGTCTTTACGAATCTGAGAGGCGATTTTCGAACGGAAGAGTTTTCGACTTTGACGAATTGCTGAATATGATATGTTGTACATGCTTGCATCTAATCCCAAAGCCTTTACATCCCCTAGTAAAAATGACAGTTAGGTATCAATAGAAGCCGTTTAGAAAACGTATACGATGCAGATGCAATCTTATATGGTCTTAGCCGGCTTCTAATAGGATTCTTATTTTAAATTGGTTTCTAAGCGGTCTTATTCGGTACTTATGTTCTTTTGTTAAATTTTGCTAACAGGATCTGAGTGGATACAACGCGGTATTCACTTACTTAACATATTATTAAGTAAAAAATTGTTTTTCTAATAGGTTCTATTAGGTCTTTTATTGGACCTTCGGAACGAAATTACCCCAATTAAAATTCGGAGATATGACTTTTAAGCGGATCTATTAGGTACCTATTGGGATCTGCTTTATTCCAAATGCCACAAGCACGCAATTGCTTCCCTAAGAGGTTCTATCAGGTATTTTATTGGACCTTCGAAATTAAATTATTCGGATTAAAATTCGAAGTGATCTGTTTTAAGTGGCTCTACAAGGTACCTATTGGGATTTACTTCATTCGAAGTACGAAATTGCTTCCCTGACAGGTTCTATTAGGTACTCTATTGGAACTTCGGAATGAAATTATTCCGAAAAAAATTCGAAGTGATGTGTTTTAAGCGGCTTTAATAGGTGCCTATTGGGATCTGCTTTATTCGAAGTGCTCGAAGTACGAAATTGCTTCACTGACAGGTTCTATTAGGTATTTTAATGGGATGTTGGAATCGAATTAATAGGATTGAAAATCGAAGAGATGTGTTTTAAGCAGATCTATTAGGTACCTATTTTGATCTGCTTTATTCCAAGTGTTACAAGTACGATATTGCTTCCCTAACAGGTTTTATTAGGTACTTTAGTGGCATGTTCATGATAATAAATTGTTTGAATTTTCGAGTACTATGAACAGCCGTATATATAATTTAAAAATTTTGAAAAAACATGGGATGAAAAATTTTCAAAATGCTCTAACTTTTCGAATTTCTACCCAAAATGGCTGACTAACGAACTTGACCTTCATTTTAGAACACTTAAAGAGTATACCAAAGCCGAATCAAATCTGTAAATTCTTTCGAAAGTATCGTGCTAAAAGACTAAAAATCTACATACATACATACATACATACACCCATCCATGCACACAGTAGACAGCCAGACACATTCGAGAAAACCAGTTTTTTGGGTTAAGAATGTCTCAAAACGTGGTTATTTGACAAAAACCGGGGGGGTCAAATTTTACACGAATCTAATTCCTTCTCTGGATGAGAATGTAATAATGTACATAAATATAATTCTGACTTGAAACAGAGAATTTTCAGTTATAAATGTAATTGTGACTTGAAACAAGGAATTTCTCTGAAGAATTATAGCTTTCACTTTGTAAAACTTAAAAATTCGTAAAGAATTTTCATTCAGATTTTAGGAGAAGACAAGCTACTGTTTGCACGTATCTTAGTGGACGTCATAGGGACGTCCCCTATACGTCCCCTGGATTTCCTTATTTTTATAGTTTTGTAGGCTTCGCCGAAAACCCTTCTGCTCTTTCAAATTTCAGAAAATAGGAGTTACCACATATCTGAAGTATAATATAAAATAATGAACATAAATATGACTTGAAGAAGGGAATTTTTAGTCATAAATGTAATTCTGACTTGGGACAGGGAATTTCCGTGAAGAATTATAATTTTCACTTTAGAAAACTTGAAAATTGGCTAAGAATTTTAATTCAGACTTTAGGACAAGACAAACTGCCCGCGCGTATTTTAGCGGACGTCCTGGGGACGTCCCCGGGACGTCCTTGAGATGTCTTCATTTTTATAGTTTCATAAGATTCGCTGAAAACCATTCTAACATCCGCTCGTCAGTTTTATTGCGATAAAGAATAAAATTTGATATGTTGTATTATAATTTTTTATATCAATAATTGAATTTTATTCTGTTAAATCCGCAAAAAATCGGATTGTTTGCAGACATAAGATAGTTTTAAACATATTTTAAGAGAACGGTTTATGAATATAAGAATTAGCCTACCACTATTTACATTTTTCAAATATTATATTTATTGTGCCAAAAAATTCACACAAGGGTAAACCTAGAAAATATGTTTAATTTTCATTTAAATGACCACGAAGCACCCCTTTGTAATCGTACCTAGTATTTTTATTAAATTTTATGATGTTACAGGTGACCGGAAACATGCTATGCAAGTCGAGAAATTGGCAAAATCAAATAAGCGGTACAGCGCAGAAACTGACATAGAATCCGGTATGTTTATGACATTTCGGACCTAACGGACCGATATCTATATCCCCTATTGTACCCCATATTCTTTTAAGGTCTCTAAAGTACCCCAATTACAAGATTTGTTCCCTATGGTACCTTATTTGCAACCCCCAATGGAACTTTAAAAAATTTATAATAAGGTCAAAGCTTCCAAGGGTCAGGCATTTTGAAAAAAGAGCAAAAATCAGGAAAATTCGGAAAGAAATAATTGTAAGAAATAATTTAGGGCTAGCACACGTTCATTATTATTTCCTTTTTTCTTAAATCCCTTTTTAGTTACTTTTTTAACATAAAGTCACTATAGTCATGTACCTATTTCTGAATTGTCTTGATTTATTTGGAAATATTTAGAGTATTTTGAAAGATTCCCAGAATTTTCTAATAGATTTGAATAATCAGAAGGGATTTAAAAAATGTTAGGGTCTTTTTGAAAATTCTAAGAAATTTTAAAGAACTTTTAAAAGTTTCAAAGCATTCCAGAAGATTTCAAAGGATCTTAAATACTTTAGGGAATTTTAAAAGATTCAAAGAATTTTTTTAAATTATGTTCATCAATGTAAACGGATTTTAATGCGCTTAAAATATTTTAGGATAATGAATTTTCTAGAATCTCGGCAGATATGGAACGATTTTATAGGACGTTCAAAGTTTCAAGATATCTTCAAAGATTTTACGGGATTTTATAAGGTTTCCCAGGATTCCAATGATTGTACGGGTTTGTAATTCTCTCAATGTATTTTAATAAATTTTCTAGGATTTCAGGAAATATTGCCATAAAACATAGAATTTCATGACATTTAATAATATTTTTGTGGATTTTAAAGAATATATTCAAGAGAAGTGACGTATTTCGTAGGGTTTGAAATATTTCAAGAGTTTTGAAATTTTTTTTTTCGGAATGCATCCTGAATTCATATTAATTTATTCTGAATTAATTAAAATTTTTTGGAAGTCTTTTTAATTTTTTAATTTAATGGATAAAATGGTCAAAGGATTTGAAGTATTTTAAGGTATTTTTTACCCTTGGCATTTTCAAGAGCTTTTAAAAAAATGCAAGGTAGTTCAAGAGATTTTAAAGAATTTGGAATATTGTAGAATATTTTAAAACATTCACATAAATTTTTCATTCATTTCAATAGTATGAAAGGATTTCAAAGACTTTAAAATATTTTAGGGTATTTTAAAAGGTTTCAAGGCTTTTTCAAGCGATTTGCACAATTTTAAGGGATTTCTGAGCGTTTTAATAATTTTAAGCGAGTTTTAACATTATTTCCAATTCATTCGAATTCATTTGGATTGTTTTGTGGTCATTAGTCACTTTTTTGGTTAGAAATTTTGTAGGGTTTCAAAGATTTGAAGATATTTGAAATTATTTTTTGGATTCCAGCCTGCATTCTTATTAATTTACACTGACTTATTTTTAATTCTTTGAAATTCCCATAACTTCAAAAAGTTTTTATTTAATTTATCCTGATGTCTTTAAACCTCGCCTTGAATTCTTAGGCATCTCAGCACATTCTTTTGAATTCCCTTGGATTATTCTATGCTCATTTCTAAAGCCTTGAATTCATAGAAGTTTTTTCTTCTTTGTAATTGTTTTCAACTAATTTGAATTTTTTGAATTCACCTTGAATTTTTATGAATTTGATGTAATTGTTCTCATTTACCTCAAATTCCCCTAAATTCATGCAAATTTTACGAAAATCAATGGATCTTTTTTTATTTAAAACTTTTGGGTGCAGTTCCGAATAGCTGAATTTTCCGATTTCATTGAAACTTCGTATATTTATGTATTTTGTCGCACTGATTACGAATATGATAGTGAAAATTGGCGAATAAGTGATGTTCATGGTGAAAACCATAAAAAAACACCATAAAAGTAATGTTTTTTGTGTTTATCTCAGTAAATACGCAGAATTTCGAAAAATATTGTAAACAAAAGTTTTAGCTAGTATAAGAATTTATCTTTTTTGTATCACACACGTTTTGCCTGAAACCATTATTTTTTTAGAAAAAGAGGATTGCGTTGTAAAAACAAGAAAAGGACGAAGAAAGTTACGGAAATGCGTTTGGTCACGTTTTTTTCTCATTTTGTTAAAACTTCTTATATTTATGTAATTTGACGCGCTGATTACGAATATGATAATGAAAATTGTCGACAAAGCGATTTTCATGGTGAAACCATGAAGAAACCATAAAAATCATGGTTTTTTCGTTTATCTAAGCCACTACGCAAAATTTTGCGAGTGATAGTTTTCGAGAAAATTAGTGATAGATCTAACCGTCAGCTCTTTCTCTATTGTTAATTACCGTGACGACAGGCCCTAAGTAGCGACGAGAGACCGTAAGTAATGGCAGCAACCACCGAACCCCTACCCCTTTACAGCCTATCGTGGGGGCGGAAAGGCACCCCTGTGATAGGGCACAAAAAATAACTGAGGACACACACAACCCCCTTTCCCAGGTGTTGTGGGGGCAGGGAGGCACCTCTGTGGCAGGTCAAAGAAATAACTTAAGACACACACGAACTCCTTTCCAGCCTATCGTGAGGGCGGGAAGGCACCCCTGTGAGCAGTCACAGAAATAACTTAGGTCACACACGAACTTCTTTCCAGCCTATCCTAGGGGCGGGAAGGCACCCCTGTGACAGGTCACAGAAATAAATTAGGTCACACCCGACCTCCTTTCCAGCCTATCGTGGACGCGGGAAGGCACCCCTGTGACAGGTCACAGAAATAACTAAGGTCACACATGACCTCCTTTCCAGCATATCGTGGGGGTGGGAAGACACCCCTGTGACAGGTCACAGAAATAACTTAGGTAACACACGACCCTCTTTCATAGGTGTTGTGGGGGCGGGAAGGCACACCTGTGGCAGGTCACATAAATAACTTAGGTCACACACGACTTCCTTTCCAGCCTATCGTGGGGGCGGGAAGGCAACCCTGTGACAGGTCACAGAAATAACTAAGGTCACACACGACCTCCTTTCCAGCATATCGTGGGGGCGGGTAGACACCCCTGTGACAGGTCACAGAAATAACTTATGTCACACACGATCCTCTTTCCCAGGTGTTGTGAGGACGGGAAGGCACCCTTGTGGCTGGTCGCAGAAATAACTCAAGTCACACGACCTCCTTTCCAACCTATCGTGGGAGTGGGAAGGCACCCCTGTGACAAGTCACATAAATAACTTAGGTCACACACGACCTCCTTTCCAGCCTATCGTGGTGGCGGGAAGCCACTCCTGTGACAAATCACAAAAATAACTAAGGTCACGCACGATCTCCTTTCCAGCCTATCGTGGGGGCGGGTAGACACCCCTGTGACAGGTCACAGAAATAACTTAGGTCAAACACAACCTCCTTTCTAGCCTATCCTGGGCGCGGGAAGGCACACCTGTCACAGGTCACAGAAATAACTTATGTCACACACGACACTCTTTCCCAGGTGTTGTGGGGGCGAAAAGGCACCCCTGTGGCAGGTCACAGAAATAACTTAAGTCACACACGACCTCCTTTCCATCCTATCGCGGGGGCGGTAAGGCACCCCTGTCACAGGTCACAGAAATAACTTATGTCACACACGATCCTCTTTCCCAGGTGTTGTGAGGACGGGAAGGCACCCCTGTGGCTGGTCACGGAAATAACATAAGTCACACACGACCTCCTTTCCAACCTATCATGGGAGCGGGAAGGCATCCCTGTGACAAGTCACAGAAATAACTTAGGTCACACAGGACCTCCCTTCTAGGATATCGTGGTGGCGGGAAGGCACCCCTGTCACAGGTCAGAGAAATAACTTAGGTCACACACAACCCCCTTTCCCAGGTGTTGTGGGGGCGGCGAGGCACCCCTGTGACAGGTCAAAGAAATAACTTAGGTCATACACGACATCCTTCCCAGTTTTTTAGTGGATGTGGGAAGGCACCCCTGCGGCAGGTCACAGAAATAACTTAAGTCACACACGACCACCTTTCCAGCCCATCGTGGAATCGAAAAGGCATCCCTGTGACAGGTCACCGAAATAACTTAGGTCACACACAACCCGCTTTCCCAGGTGTTGTGGAGGCGGGGAGGCACCCTTGTGACAGGTCAAAGAAATAACTTAGGTCACATAGGACCTCCTTTCCAGCATATCGTGGGGGCGGGAATGCAACCCTGTCACAGGTCAGAGAAATAACGTAGGTCACACACAACCTCCTTTCCAGCCTATCGTGGGGGCGGAAAGGAACCCCTGTTACAGGTCACAGAAATAACTTAAGTCACACACGATTCTCTTACCCAGGTGTTGTGGGGGCGGGAAGGCACCCCTGTGGCTGGTCACAGAAATAACTTAAGTCACACACGATCTACTTTCCAGCCTATCGAGGGGGCAGGAAGGCACCTCTGTGATAGGTCACAGAAATAAATATGGTCACACACGACCTCCTTTCGAGCATATCGTAGTGGCGAGCATGCACCCCTCTGACAGGTCACAGAAATAACTCATGACACACACGATCCTCTTTTTCAGGTGTTGTAGGGGCGGAAAGGAAACCCTGTGACAGGTCACAGAAATAACTTAGGTCACACGACCTCCTTTCAGCATATCGTGGGGCGGGAAGGCACCCCTGTCACATGTCACAGAAATAACTTAGGTCACACAGGACCTCCTTTCCAGCATATCGTGGGGGAGGGAAGGCACACCTGTGGCAGGTCACAGAAATGACTTAAGTCACACTCGACCTCCTTCTCAGTTTATAGTGGGGGTGGGAAGGCGCCCCTGTGGCAGGTCACAGAAATAACTTAAGTCACACTCGACCACCTTTCCAGCCTATCGTAATGGCGGGAAGGCACCCCTGTGACAGGTCACAGAAATAACTTAGGTCACACACGAACTCCTTTCCAGCATATCGGAGGGCGGGAAGGAACCCCTGTTACAGGTCACAGAAATAACTTAGGTCACACACGACTCTCCTACCCAGGTATTGTGGGGGCGGGAAGGCACCCCTGTGGCTGGTCACAGAAATAACTTAAGTCACACACGACCTCCTTTCCATCCTATCGTGGGGGCAGAAAGGCACCTCTGTGAAAGGTCACAGAAATAAATAGGGTCACACACGACCTCCTTTCGAGCATATCGTAGTAGCGGGCATGCACCCCTGTGACAGGTCACAGATATAACTCATGACACACACGACCCTCTTTCTCAGGTGTTGTGGGGGCGGAAAGAAACCCCTGTGACCGGTCACAGAAATAACTTAGGTCACACACGATCTCCTTTACGGCATATCGCGGGGGCGGGAAGGCACCCCTGTCACAGGTCAGAGAAATAACTTAGGTCACACACGACCTCCTTTCCAGACTATCGTGGTGGCGGAAGGGCACCGCTCTGACAGATCATAGAAATAATTAGGTCACACACAATTCCCTTTCCCAGGTGTTGTGGGGGCGGGAAGGGACCCCCGCGACAGGTCACAGAAATTACTTAAGTCACACACGACCTTCTTCCCAGCCTATCGTGGGAGTGGGAAGGCACCCCTGTGATAGGGCACAAAAAATAACTTAGGTTACACACGACCTTTTTCCCAGGTGCTGTGGGGGCGGAGAGGCAACCCTGTGGCAGGTCACAGAAATGAATTAAGACACACACAACCTTCATCCAGCCTATCGTGGGGACAAGAAGGCACCCCTCTGACAGGTCACAGAAATAACTTAGGTCACACAAGACCCTCTTTCTGAGGTGTTGTGGGGGCGGGAAGGCACCCCTGTGGCACGTAACAAAAATAACTTAAGCCACACTCGACATCCTTTACAGCCTATCGTGGTGGCGGGAAGGCACCTCTGTGACTGGTGACAGAAATAACTTAGGTCACACACGACCTCCTTTACAACTAATCGTGGGGGCGGGAAGGCACTCCTGTGGCAGATCACCTAAATAACTTGAGTCACACACGACCTCCTTTCCAGCCTATCGAGGGGGTGGGAAGGCAACCCTGGGGCAGGTCACAGAAAATAACTTAGATCACACACGACCTCCTTTCCAGCCTATCGTGGGGGCGGAAAGGCACCCCTGTGACCGATCATAGAAAAAACTTGAGTCACACACAACCCCTTTTCCCAGGCGTTGTGGGGGCGGAAAGGGACCCCCGTGACAGGTCACAGAAATAACTTAAGTCACACAAGATCACCTTTCCAGCCTATCGTGAGGGCGGGAAGGCACCCCTGTGACAGGTCACAGAAATAACTCATGTCACACGCGACCCTCTTTCTCAGGTGTTGTGGGGGCGGAAAGGAACCCCTGTGGCAGGTCACAGAAATAACTTAGGTCACACACGACCTCCTTTCAGCATATCGTGGAGGTGGGAGGGCACCCCTGTCACAGATCAGAGAAATAACTCAGGTCACACATGACCTCCTTTCCACCCCATATTTGGGGCGAGAAGGCAACCCTGTGACATGTCACAGAAATAACTTAGGCCACACACGACCTCGTTTCCAGCATATCGTGGGGGGCGAGAAGGCATCCCTGTGGCAGGTCAAAGAAATGACTTAAGTCACACACGACATCCTTTCCAGTTTATAGAGGGGGCGGGAAGGCACCCCTGTTGCAGGTCACCGAAATAACTTCAGCCACACACGACCACCTTTCCAGCCTATCGTGAGGGCGGGAAGGCACCCCTCTGACAGGTCGCAGAAATAACTTAAGTCACACACAAACTCCTTTCCAGCCTATCGCGGGGGCGGGAAGGCACCCCAGTGATAGAGCACAAAAAAAAACTAAGGTCACACACGACCTTCTTTTCAGCCTATCGTGGGGGCAGGAAGGCACATCTGTCACAGGTCACAAAAATAACTTGAGTCACACACGACCTCCTTCCCAGCCTATAGTGGGGGCGGGAAGGCACCCCTGTGACAGGTCACAGAAATAACTTAGGTCACACACGTCCTCCTTTCCAGCATATCTTGGGGGCGGGAAGGCACCCCTTTGGCAGGTCACAGAAATTACTTAAGTCACAAACGCCCTACTTCCCAATTTATAGAGGGGGCGGGAAGATACCCCTGTGGAAGGTCACAGAAATAACTTAGGTCACACACGACCTCCTTTCCAGCATATCGTGGGGGCGGGAAGGCACCCCTGCCGCAGGTTACAGAAATAACCTAAGTCACACACGACCACCTTTCCAGCCTATCGTGAGGGCGTGAAGGCACCCCTGTCGCAGGACACAGAAATAACTAAGCTCACAAACTACCTCCTTTCCAGCATATCGTGGGGGCAAGAAGGCACCCCTGTAACAGGCCAGAGAAATAACTGAGGTCACACACGACCTCCTGTCCACCCTATAGTGGGAGCGGGAAGGCACCCTTGTCGCAGGTCACAGGAATAACATGGGTCACACACGACCTCCTTTCCAGCATATCGTGGGGGCGGGAAGGCACCCCTGTGACAGGTCACAGAAATAACTCATGTCACACGCGGCCCTCTTTCTCCGGTGTTGTGGGGGTGGAAGGCACCCCTGTGGCGGGTCACAGAAATAACTTAGGTCAGACACGACCTCCTTTCCAGCCTATCGTAGGGGCGGAATGGCACCCCTGTGGCAGGTCACAGAAATAAATCAGGTCACACAAGTCCTCCTTTCCAGCCTGTCGTGGGGGCAGGAAGGCAAACGTGTCACAGTTCACTGAAATAACTTAGGTCACACACGACCTTCTCTCCAGTCAATCGTGGGGGCAGGAAGGCACCTCTGTGACAGGTCACAGATATAAATCAGGTCACACAAGTCCTCCTTTCCAGCATATCGTGCTGGCGGGAAGGCACGCCTGTCACAGGTCAGAGAAATAGCTCAGGTCACACACGACCTCCTTTCCACACTATAGTGGGGGCGGGAAGGCACCCCTGTGACAGGTCACAGAAATAACTTGGGTCACACACGACCTCCTTTCCACCATATCGTGGAGGCGGGAAGGCACCCCTGTGACAGGTCACAGAAATGACTTAGGTCACACACGACCTCCTTCCCAGTTTATAGCGGGGGCGGGAAGGCACCCCTGTGGCAGGTCACAGAAATAACTTATGTCACACAAGACCACCTTTCCAGCCTATCGTGAGGGCGAGAAGGCACCCCTGTGACTGTTCACAGAAATAAATCATGTCACACGCGACCCTCTTTCTCAGGTGTTGTGGAGGCGGAAAGGAACCCCTGTGACAGGTCACAGAAATAACTTATGTCACACAAGACCTCCTTTCAGCATATCGTGGATGTGGGAGGGCACCCCTGTCACAGGTCAGAGAAATAACTCAGGTCACACATGTCCTCCTTTCCACACTATATTTGAGGCGAGAAGGCACCCCTGTGACAGGTCACAGAAATAACTTAGGTCACACACGACCTCCTTTCCAGCATATCGTGGAGGCGGGAAGGCATTCCTGTGGCAGGTCACAGAAATGACTTATGTCAAACAAGACCTCCTTCCCAGTTTATAGAGGGGGTGGGAAGGCACCCCTGTGGCAGGTCACAAAAATAACCAAGGTCACAAATAACCTCCTTTCCAGCATATCGTGAAGGCGGGAAGGCACCCCTATCACAGGTCAGAGAAATTACTTAAATCACACACGACATCCTTTCCAGTATATTGCGGGGGCGGAAAGGCACCCCTGTTGCAGGTCACAGAAATAACTTAAGTCACACACGACCACCTTTCCAGCCTATCGTGAGGGCGGGAAGGCACCCCTGTGACAGGTCACAGAAATGACTCATGTCACACACGACCCTCTTTCTCAGGTTTTGTGGGTGCGGAAAGGCACCCCTGCGACAGGTCACAGAAATAACTTAGGTCACTCACGATCTTCTTTCTAGCATATCGTGGGGGCGGGAAGGCACTTCTGTGACAGGTCACAGAAATGACTTAAGTCACACACGACATCCTTTCCAGTTTATAGCGGGGGCGGGAAGGCACCCCTGTTGCAGGTCACAGAAATAACTTAAGTCACACACGACCACCTTTCCAGCCTATCGTGGGGGCAGGAAGGCACTCGTGTCACAGGTCAGAGAAATAATTCAGGTCACACACGACCTCCTTTCCACCCTATAGTGGGGGTGGGAAGCACAAATAACTTAGGTAACACGACCTCCTTTCTGCATATCGTAAGGCGGGAAGGCACCCCTGTGACAGGTCACAGAAATGACTTATGTCGAACACGACCTCCTTCCCAGTTTATAGAGGGGGCGGGAAGGCATCCCTGTGCAGGTCACAGAAATAACATAAGTCACAAACGAAATCCTTACCAGCCTATCGTGGGGGCGGGAAGGCAAACGTGTCACAGGTCAGAGAAATAACTTAGGTCACACACGACCTCCTTTTCACCCTATAGTGGATGCGGGAAGGCACCCCTGTGACAGGTCACAGAAGTAACTTAGGTCACACAGGACCTCCTTTCCAGCATATCGTGGAGGCGGGAAGGCATCCCTGTGGCAGGTCACAGAAATTACTTATGTCGAAGACGACCTCCTTCCCAGTTTATAGAGGGGGCGGGAAGGCATCCCTGTGCAGGTCACAGAAATAACATAAGTCACACACGACCTCCTTTCCAGCCTATCGTGGGGGCGGGAAGGCAAACGTGTCACAGGTCACAGAAATAACTTAGGTCATACACGACATCCTTTGCAGCATATCGTGGGAGCGGGCAGGCATTCCTGTGGCAGGTCACAGAAATGACTTATGTCAAACAGGACCTGCTTCCCAGTTTATAGCGGGGGCGGGAAGGCACCCCTGCTGCAGGTCACAGAAATAACTCAGGTCACACACGACCACCGTTCCAGCCTATCGTGAGGGCGGGAAGGCACCCCTGTCACAGGTCACAGAAATAACTTAGGTGACAAATAACATTCTTTCCAGCATATCGTAGGGGCGGGAATTCACCCCTGTCACAGGTCAGAGTAATAACTCAGGCCACACACGACCTCCTTTCCAGCCTATTGTGGGGGCGGCAAGGCACCCCTGTGGCAGGTCACAGAAATGACTTAAGTCACACACTACCCTCTTTCTCAGGTTTTGTGGGGGCGGAAAGGTACCCCTGTGACAGGTCACAGAAATAACCTAGGTCACAAATGACCTCCTTTCCAGCATATCGTGAAGGCGGAAAGGCACCCCTGTCACAGGCCAGAGAAATTACTCAGGTCACACACGACCTCCTTCCCAGCCTATCGTGGGGGCGGGAAGGCACCCCTGTGACAGGTCACAGAAATGACTTAAGTCACACACGACCTCCTTCCCAGTTTATAGCGGGGGCGGGAAGGCACCCCTGTGGCAGGTCACAGAAATAACTTGAGTCATACAAGACCACCTTTCCAGCCTATCGTGAGGGCAGGAAGGCACCCCTGTGCCACTTCACAGAAATAACTCATGTCACACGCGACCCTCTTTCTCAGGTGTTGTGGGGGCGGAAAGGAACCCCTGTGGCAGGTTGGTTAATAGCCTGAAAAGCATCCCTGCGTGTCAAGAAAATGCTGAGACACTTGCGGGGAAAATGCAGAAGGCGGTCTTCCTTCGGTCGCTATGTGTCCTCAGGGCTATTTTTTGCATCGACGAGAGGTCCATATTGTGCGAGAAAATCCATCCCGAGTATGGAAACATCAACGTCAGCTACAATAATTCGCCATTTAAAACTGCGTCGTAGCGATAGATTTAAGTCCATCGAAATTGTGTTATACGTTGCTATAGGCGTAGAGTTCGTGGCGTAAAGTTCGTAAGCACATCTTTTCCTATGTCCACTTACGCGTTTTCGCGCATAAACACAGACGTCCGCCCCAGTGTCTATCAGAAAAGCTACTCTACTGTCCCAGATCCGAAGAAAGAATGTGGAGAGGGACGCAAGCCATTACGCGTTAGGAATCGTGTTGTACCAACTAAATGACAAAGAAGAGAAAGAGGATCATCTGGCCATCGTGTGGGCCTTACAGAAATTCGGTACATAGTTATAGGGCCCAAAAATCATTATTAGTACTGATCATGTGAAGCTTACATTCTTGAAAACCTGTAAAATTGTTAACGCAAGACTTACTAGATGGATCTTAGCAATACAAGATTGTAAGATCAGAAAGACAACATAATGGCTGACGTTTTAAGTAGATTACACTCCGAATAATAAAATAAAACTGCAAACAGAGAGATCATTACAAAAATCAACGAACTCACTTATTCATGTGAAGAAGAAATAAAAGAAAAAAATCAGAAACCTGCCTGAACTATAAAAACAATGATAAAAGTATTAAATTTATGCAACGACAGATTTAAAAGGACCAAGAGCAAAGTAATAGATACAATGCAATAGCAAGAGTATTATAACATCAGGGCGGAGCAAATTACCGAGTGTACGTGCTACAAGAACTGATAGAAGATCTTGTTTTGGAATGCCATTTCACGTATGGGCACTGCGGGGCTGATAGGATTTATCGGATCCTGCGTGAATATTTTTATTATCCGCGTTTCGCAAAACTCGTTCGACAAATTTTGAGTGCATGCGACTCACGCCAATGAAATAAAATTTCAACCACAGCATCAAAAGTCTTGTAACAACTAGTACTATCAAAGACACCACTGGAAATTGTCTTCGTGAACTTCTTTGGACCTTTAACTACCGCAAAATATGGAATGGAGTACATTCTCGTAATGCTGCATACTTTCAACTAATACGTGAAACTTTATCCACTAAAAAAGGCAACCAGCTAAATACATAAGTGAAGTGAAAACACAAACAGATAAATGCATCACAATGAAGGATACAAGGCAAACCCAAGAGAAGATAAAGAAGAAAGGGATTAAAAGAAGTTCTGGACTGGAAATGGATGAACGGAAAAAACAAAAACAAGCTGTCATAATTATTAAAAAGTGAGTACCTGACTGGAATGAGGCGGGAGATATCTTAACACTCTTTCCAACACCCAAAAAGAAAGAAAGAGAAACCTTAAGAGCAATCAGTTTAAACGCTCTAAGGTTAGTCAATATACCAAAAGGAGCAAACCTAGGAAAGCAAAAAAATAGCCAGGCCAGTGAAGGCAATAGTTTGCAAGGAGGAGCAGCGACAAAAGGACAATGCGGAAGCAGAGAAGCTGAACTTGTCATGGAAGCACAAAATAAAAAGGAGAAAACTCTACCAGAGAAACGGATTCCGGGAGCCGCTCGTTGGGACCCAGTATATCGGGATGACGAGTTATGGGACCATTGTGAGGCAGGTATGGCCTCTAACTAGAAATTGCAAACGCGAAGAAATTGACTACAGAAATATGCCAGGATGGAACACCCTGGACATGTATGGACACATATCATTCGAGGGTATATGAATGTGTATCAACAATCTATTTCAGGTCTGTGAATATCCATTTTCATTTTTTTAACTATCATTTTATTCACATTACTATTTCTACATTATTATTCTTCTTGTACTTTAATTCAGATTACTGCTCCCATATTGTAAAAGGCGTAAATATAGGCAATTTTCTCGATAAGAGAGAATGAAGGCAGGAGAAGGTGCAGGGGCCCGAGAAACAGCGCGAGAACGCATGTTATGGTCTCCCACCCACGCACTCGAGGCTGGTATACGCAGCGTTTGCATGCATCGCTCCCAGATGGGAAGGTGGTGGGGGCCGAAAAATCCCACGTCAGCGAGTCGACAGCAACCAAGAGCGTTTGGTTCTAAAGGAGGAGTGAAGGAATTTTTCTTCACATCTGACTTCAAGTCCTTTGCTAGCTATCACGTCCAGTGGGCAGGTTTTTGAAGTCTTTCTTCACTAAATGAGTTTGATGCCGTGATAGTTCGCAGACCTACAAAGAGTTTGCAGATAGAAATATTTTATCTTCAAAAGCTTTTAGTGACCCAGTTTCAATCTCGATTTCCAGTTAGTCAAGCTCTGAAATTGTCTTAGGTTGGAGTAAAGGAATTTTTCTTCTCCTCTGACTGAGTCCTTTCGGGTGCGACATGACGAATTTGCGCAACAGCATCTCTCCCAATAGAGGACACTTTTTAAAAGGATCTTATTCGAAAGTGTCTCGGGGTGGAGATGAGGAATATTTCTTTCTCTCTAACTTAGATTCCTTTCATAAAGATTTCTAGATTCAACAGATTTTTAAAAACAGAAAAAACAATACTCTCGTTTAATTCTTTTATCATTGCTTTGTGATTCAGACAGGATTCATTCCATTATTATTACTCCAAATATGTCGAGGAATAAAGGTCCATTTGAGTATGGACATGACAAGCAGCCTCTGGCAAATGCCACTGTATCCCTCTTCCATGAAGTATACTGCTGTTCAACATCAGGGCAAATTATACGTATTTCGAGTGGTGCCATTTGGTTTAAAAATCAACACAGCTGCACTTGTGCGGGGACTGGACCATGCATTACAAAGAATTCGAGATCACATCATTATACCTGATCCGAACAAAGTCGAAAATATAAACCATTTGCCAGCCCCGAAAATCTTCAAGCAACTGAGAGGATTTTTGGGTCTGGTAAATTTTTATTCGAAATTTAACAACAGACATTCGGTTAAAACGGTACCTCTACACCGTGAAACTCTGGCACGAGTGGTTAGTCTTGAAATAATTTTTTTTCCATAGCACTATCCACAGCTGCCAACACACTGCCCTCTCGTGAATTCACACGAGTTGCTCGTGTTAATGGCAACAGAAGCACGAGCTTGGTAAGTGTTGCGATTGGTCCGGTCCGTTCAAGAACTAAACCGCATGCACGTCGTGTTTGTTTATTCGTGCGGTTCAATCCTTATCAATAAACGTTGTAACAAAAACAATTTTGTGAAATATGTATAATTGAAAAACAAATCGCTAGATGTGTTGAAGAATAAAGAAGTTATTTACTTACAGTGGAAGAAATAATAATTGTCATACACCCCGAATAATTGCTTTCATTATCAAATCAATATAATCATTATAGTTTTAGTTTAGAAATCCGATGATCTAAACGAAAATTTGTAGGTTTAATTTGGGAAATTCTAATAATTAATTTTGAAAGTTTGAACTTACTGCTTTCTTTATCATTTTTTGAAGTGTTGTTTTGCCATTTATGAATCGTTTAACAAGATTACCCAAATTATCAAGCCCGCAAAGTACATTTGATCATGACACGTTTTCCCTCAGTACTTTCAGAATGTGGTAATGCGGCGAATGAGTCGAGCGTCAAGCGTGGTTGTCACGAAAACTTTAGAGTTATTTTACACCACGCGCTATTGAAAATTAACACGAGAGATTATTGCCAATCCCAAGAACAGGCCGGTCTAAGCGCAACACTCACTGAGCTCGCGCTGCTGTTGCTGTTAGCACGAGCGGCTCGTGTGAATTATCGACCGGTCAGTGCGTTGACAACTGTAGACCTTTTTTGGGTGAACAACGTTTGTCTATAATTTTTGTTCGAACTTTGTGTTGTTTTTTCAACAAATTTTATTTTTCATTTTCAATAATATTTTTACGATTAAAACCAAAACTACGCATTTAATTAAAAAATGATTGATATAAAATTTTCAGATCTTTTTTGGGTGCACGGGTTTTGTCTTTTCATATATTTTTGCGTATCTTACATATTTTGACCGCAAAATTAAATGTTTGATTTTTTTGTGTTAGACCAGAACCATTGATCAAAAAATTAGAATTTTCGATTTTTTGAACAAATTCAAAAAGCTGTTATGATAATCTTGTAGGGCTTCCAAAAAGCAACATTTTTGTTTTCTTGACTTTTTTCCATATCGTGCGTTGTTTGGGGCAAAATTTTAATTTTCGTTCTTTTTTTAATCTAATAGATTAATCATTTTAAAAGTTATCGCGCTTATAGACAGATATGCTTACATACATGTATACAGATATACAGCCATACATACATATATACAGGCATACATACAGACACATTCGTAAAAACCTGTTTTTCGGGTACAGAGGGTCTCAAAACGTGGAAATTGGACTAAAACTGAGGTGGGGGGGGGGGTCAATTTTTAAACAAATCCAATACTTTCTCTGATGAAAATGTAAAAAGATTTTCCCGATTTCCAAATTGTTACCCAGACGCCACGGTGGATCTCAAATTAAATTTGAATTCGTGGATGAAATAAATTTTTTTTTTGGTACAAGTCAGTGGCATGTGCGCATGGGAACAATAGAATAAGGAATTGGTGCAAGTAAATAAATACTGGGTACCGTTTGCTTGAAACAATATTAGATTTCTATAATCTGAGAAAATGCAGTATCAGATGAAATATTACATTCTATTAGCTGAAAACTATATGGTATCATTGTATAACAATGTATATTTTTATCACGAAAATATTTTACTTTGGATAAAGTAATAGTGACATAATTCAAGAATATATTTTCTTTAATTAAGAATATATATTCTTAACTTAAGAATATATTGTGTTATGAGAAAACACCTAAAAATGGATTCTCGCTGGTTGAAAGACTTCAATGGTATATTGAAGTTAAATATGTTCATAGGGACAGTATCATACGCAAACTTCACAGACTATATACAGACACACATTTTTATAAATTATAACGCTTATATTTATAATATAACTTACGGATTGTTCTTTACATATAACATCCTGATACTAGTGCAGAACGCGTATATGTATAGTTGGAGAGTGCCATAAGCGCACATGTTGTACTTTTTCCTCGAACATGAAATATACCCACTTCTGGTTGCTTCAATAATTCTGACGGCGACTCGGGAAAACGCGAACATCCGAACGAGCATCTTCTGAACTAGAACCGGCTATAACCATCCTTTTCATGCATACGCTCACATATACTTATCGTAAATAAATTGTAGAAAAGTATAAGTCGATCAATTAATAAATACACTAAATATCGTTTTTTCGCCTGTTCGGCCTACTGTTTTCCTGCAAAGTTTTCCTGCAGTTCTCTTTAGTGTAAGAAGTTAGTGTGTGTTATTGTAGTCAATATTAATAGTATATATACATAATTTTCTATCAGATTGTAGCTCCAGGCACAATCTTTAATGCATTTTTTGTTTCAGATTTTATTTCATAACAATTCTATATCATTATTTAAACCCTAATTAATATCCCAATTTTGCCAGTCGCGACAAATCAATTTTATTTTTAATTCTGATGGAAAATAATAATGTTATGTATTTCCGTATTTAAAATTGCCCGCCAACTTCCCATTGGTTATTGAAATAGGCACCGCCCCCAGCGTACTGCGCATGCCAGAGATATTCGCGTTCTGACACCACTGATGTTCCCAACCGCAGCGGTCGTCAATAATACCTAGGTTGATGAGGGGGTAAATGGGGAAGTTAGTAGGGGGAGAGTGGGCCGAGCTGATGGAATGTAGTGTAGAACCACCTCTCTACTTTACTCGCCTTCAATTATCTGTCCTTCTATTCTTTTGATTCCTACACCCCTCTCCGCTCTCAACTACTCTTATACTAACCACTCTTATATTTTCCCCTTTTTCTTCCCGTCTCCGCCGTCTCCTTATCCCACACCTTTTCCTTGCAAGGGTTTCTTTCTTAATGAAAATAAAAGGGAGGTCTGTGGAAGAAAGATAATCTATTATTTTTATCATTTTAGACATTGAAATTTCATTCATAGAATCTTATTTATTAGCGGGTAATATTCAATAAAATGTAACATTCGTTTGCATATAAGAATTTAGCCGTATAATTTCAGGAAATTCAGCCATATGTCGACGTCTCCAAATTACAAGGTTCTATATAGTTAAGAGCGCTGGTGTACCCACTGCAATTACGAAGGGTTCTGAATCTTCCAGGCTCACCTTTATAATTATAGAGAAAAATCATATTTTTGTTATTGGTAGGGTGACTCTGGAGGTTCTTTGACTGTGGATGGAAAACTGGTTGGTATCGTCTCATGGTCGCGCTCAGGTGGCTGCGGAGAAACCGACTATCCCACCGTTCACACTAGAGTATCCAAATTCTTGGATTGGATAGCTGTTAATGCAGTTTAATTCTTTTGTATAATCATACTATTAGAAATTACCATACATTTGTATACATGAGTGGTAATACATATTTGTCTGACACCGAAAATTGCTTTGACCTACATTTTATCTTTTGTAATATCAAGAAATGAATTTTTTTAAACAAATATTCATCTTTTGTGTTTAAAAATATGTTCGCAAAGTTTTGATTTCACTCGGTAAGACTTATATTTTAGGATATAACTAGATAAAAATTACTTTAAAAAATCTATAAAAAATAATACATTTTATTTCTATTTAAGTATTAATGAAAGAACAAGTTATTAGTTGTTCGAAAGTTAAAAAAACTTTGCAAAATGTGCAGCGTATTTCTACTCTAAATATTTGTCAAATAATTTTAAAAATTTTCATTCCGCGCGGTAACACTGCGGTATTATATGTATATTGTGCCACAAGTGCGGAAATTGAGCGGTTGCACACGAGTGTAAAGTTTGCTGTACGAGCCAGAGTCAAATCGACGGAGAGTTGTAGGCAAGTGGGAAGCCATTTGGAGGCGAGCCGTTGTCGAGCTGAAGACGAGACGGAAACGATCCGAAAATGAGCCGATGGAAAGTACTGTAAATTTCACAATAGTTACAACCGCCTACCATCAGCTGATGTTGCATATGATATTTTTGGAAAGGTTTTTAATTTTGGAATTTCAGAAATTACGAGAAAGTTTGGAAATTTTCGGCAATTTGTCACTTTGAGCTGGTTCAATCACTCTTCACCACTCACCATCAGTCTGTTCAGTGTCATCTCATAATGAAGTCAGGTTATGATTCTCTTAGTCTTCTTCTAAAGCTAGCTTTTTAGTACGATTTCGGAACTTGTCACGCCTGAACTATACGTAACCAAAAATTATTCCAAACAACTCGAATTAACTAATAGTTTAAAGATTAATTAATGAGTATTACGAACCGTGTTCCGGATATTATTCTCCAATTTTAGTCTATTTTTCCGTTCGAGGAAATTTTTGTTGAAAATTATCAATAAATTAAATAATTGAATAATATATAAAAATTAAATTAAAAACATTGTAATCATTAAAAAAAATCTGGACGGTTTTCCTCCACGGCACTAATTAAAATAATTTGATGACCTATCATTTGTGATTCCACTCATCGCTATAGAAGCTGTTGAACGTTAAGTCTAATGGGACTTGAGAAGTTGAAATGTTATTGTTGTACTTTTGGATTCTCTAGAGTTTTGTAGATTAATTTGTACCTTAATGAATTAATAGGTAACGTCAGCATTGTTTGATAAATTTGTAAAATTAGGGATATCGCAAATGGCATCGGTAGGAAATAATGTTTTTTTGATTTGGAAATTGGGTCGAATTTCGGTTTCGGTAATTCATCCTTTTATATTTCTTCTTCGTTATCTGTTCGAATTTAGTTTAAAATATTTTACTGACTTCTAGATTATCTATTCAATTTGTATTGCCTAACATCCTTTTATTTTATAATGCCCTGCTTCCACTGAAATGTTGTTGTATAATTGTGAATGAATTGGGTATGAGAATATATGTATGAGCGCCTCATACAATTTGGCGTCGATGAATGAGTATACATTCCAGTTATTTATCTATTTCAACCCCTTTTTATATCAGACTGATCTGTTAGGTGCACTTTATATGTTTGATTTGGATTCTAAGATTTCGTGTTCATGTAATTTATAAGAGTACATAAGTAGCACCTAACAACGATAAGTTTGCTGCAAGATAGAATTCAATTTGAAAATGCTTGATAAAAAAATTCTGTTATTTAAGTTCTCCTAGTCTTAGTGTCAAATAAAAATAAGAAAAAAAACCCGCCATTTTTTTGGATAACCGTGGGCACTAAACCCGGATCCTAGAACCTTTCAAAATGTCTCAAATTGAAGCTTGTCACTTCTCCTTTCGACCTCAATAAACCCACATTTAATCGCATCTGACCTTTAAGCCCTTTGAAGCCTTTGAGCGCCTTGATACCGAATTTCCAAGGAGGAAATTTTCAAAAATTTATCTCCTCCCAAACTGAAATGAGTTGAATCAATTGACTCGACGGTTGTTTTAAAGAGGTGCTTTGTCGATCATCCCATTCAACGGAAGGTGAACGCTGTTACTATTGTTGATCCGTATATGAAATGTGAGCCGATACCATTTATTTTATTTTTAGACTTCAGAAACTGAGATGAGATTACATATTCAACTTAAGGGTTGTTTTTATAGGGAGCAATGTACGCCAATCCATCCACAAGGCGCATAGGGCTTCAGGGTCAGATGCGAATTAATTTTGGTTTATTAGGGTCGAAAGGGAAATGACAAGCTTCAATTTGAGACATTTTGAAAGGTTCTAGGACTCAGGGTTTAGTACACACAGTTATCCAAAAATGGCCGAAAACGCCTTTTTTGAAGGTTTCAAACCACATTTTCTCAAAAACTATACGCGATAGACAACCTTTGAGTCCAGATTCGTGTTCGGCGTGCGAAAATCTATCGAAAACACCTAGCCGAAATTTCTATATACGAGTAGTCAGAACTTTCTTGTGCGAGTACGCAAATACATAATTAAATTTATTTTTATATGATAAAATCTATAGAATTTTACAAAACTTATGATATTATAAATTTTTCATAGATAGTAATAGAAAATTGTATTGCACACTTGCAGTGACAATTTTAGGTTAACCAAACCAATAGATTTAGCTACACTTTTGAGCTAAGGTAAAAAATGCAACTCTTTATGATACGATATATAACATTTTCCAAACTATTAAAGATATTAAAAATTCCTGAAAATAGCACTAGAGAGTAGGAACGTTCTTCTATAGAATAGAGTAAAAATTTAACGTTGATTGGACGGATGCATACAAAGTCGCATAGCAAGTGTCCCAAATCTAATTGCTACATCTGCGGCTTGTCTCCCCCGCTGCTAGACTACCTGCGGCATCTCTCCTCTAAGAAAATGCTTAAGTTTTCCTTAAAAGTGGCAAAAGTGCGACAAGCATCCTGAACCAATATAAATGAATATAGATTTTAAGGGCCTGGCTAAAGAGTTTAAATAATGCGAAAGCAGGGAGGGGGGGGGCGAATAGTAAAAAAAATAATTACCCGAACATAATTAATTGACTAAGGTAGGTTTGTCGGAAAGGTTCAGTGCAGTTTTCAGAGAAAAATGTTAGGTTATATTCAGGTACCGGATTGAGGGCTGTGCAATAATGTTCTTTGTTACATAAGGCTGCGCCGTAGAGTTAAATCGCACATAATGCTGCCTGTGTAAAAAATTTTTTGGCGCTGGCCTGGCCCAGGCCAGATCGTCTGGTTAAACGCCAAGTATGGCCTGGTGAGCCGCTATTTATGGGCTGGTCAGCCGCGAGTTATTGGCTGGACAGCCGATAGTTATTGGCTGGTCAGCCGCTAATTAATGGCTTGCCAAGGCTGTCAAGGTGATCAGAAACAAAAGTCTTGTTTCAATAGTGTGAATTTTTCATTTTCTATCACTTTAAACAACCTGTAACTTTTTCGAAATATGTCAAAACAAAATTTGCTGATCGAACTTAAGATTTTTTTGTTTTTGGTTCGCTGATCAACGGCAGTCCTGGAACAGACCAGACCTTTTAGACTGTACGGTCTAGATGAGGTGAGACCTGGGCCAGACTAGCGTCAGACCTGGGCCAGATCAGATCTTCCAGACTAGACAGTCTAGATAAATCCAGATCTGAGCCAGACCTGTAACCAGACTGCCAGCACATTTTTCCACGCGGTTGCTGACTAAAGTTATACCACACATAATGATGCGCGGTATTTATATAGCACACAATGATGCCCAGCAGAGTTATATCAAACTTAATTCTGCGCGGTAGAGTTCTATAGTAGATAATGCTGAGCAGAAGAGTTATGTCGCAATGTCCGGTTCACTGTAGAATATATCTCATACACTGCGGGATCTACAAACGTTTTATTTAGGGTACTATAGGCTCATAAAGTAATAACGTGATGTGATTTGATTGGTACACACATCTCGCCTTCTTCTCGGCTGCTATGACAATGGCTGAAAATACTAGGTGGATTACTGGTAATTAAATGCGACATAGTATTTATGTTACTGTCTTGGTATTGGAAAAATAATAATAACAATTTATGTACTGGCACACTGCAGGCCAGCAACTGGCGTGCTACCAGGCCAGTACCAGTGGACTTTTAGTACAGAACTACATTTTTTCTAGTAGTAGGCCAGTACAAAATATAGTTATTTTCAGGAGCCTTGGCAGTACTGGGACAGCACCGTAAATACTCAAGAGCAGTTAAGTGCCAGTAGTCTATCTGGTTTTTTCAGTCATTGGGCCATTAGGCTCTTTGATATATACGATTACTTATGTCATTAAAAACTGTGTTTAATTGCTACAAGTGCGAGGCTTACCTTTGTTGATTTTGAAAGTTTATTTTTCAGCATGCATTCATCAGTTTCCGCATTGCTCACAGTAAATGTTGAATAGGTGAATAAGAAGTTATAAAATATCTAGAACGCAGATAAATGCGCTTCATCATCCAACTTTTTTTGGCACATGGTCATATCATTGATGCAAGTATCCACAAGAATATTCTCCAGAAATCGATGATAATCGGATTTTATTAAATATTTCTTAACAATAGAATCTAGCCATGAGCAATCGGGCTGCTGCACGTACGTCTTACACTGCTGAGTCACGTTCGATCAAATTTGGCTTCCTCTATGTCTGAATATGGTTGGATAAATCGTTTGCAATATAAAACATGTATGTATGCACTCTAGAGGTAAACATCGAACATCGAACCAGAGAAACATATCCGATGGAAGACGAGGAGCTTAATGCTTGCAATATAAAAAACACACAAGGAAGCACGTGCGTGTGAGTCGAAGTATTTTGCTCGTCTAATAATGGCCGGACACAAATAAAACAATAGAAGATTTACTTGGGTTTGTATTTGATCGTGTAACTCTTGTTTCGAGACGCAAAATAAAAATTACGACCAAGATATCCATGCAATACATCCGTGCATGCAAATTTCATTGTTCAAAAGTTGTATGTTATTGTATATTATTACCGAATATGAAACATTATGCACTTCTTTAACAACAGAATTACGCTTGGAACATAATTTTTTTGTCAATATTTACAACGTGTTAGAGAAGTGTTGAAATATTTGACAATTAGAGTATCACTTCCTTAATTCCCCACTGGGAGCAACTGTCATCTAAAAAATGACATCAGCTACCAGTAGGACCGCAGTAAATCCCATTCATGGCCACGTCTCACAACCGTGAGATGGGTGGCCACAGGACACGAAGAAACCGTATATACAAGGCTGCTGAAGCAAGTATGGTGTCAACGTAGAACAGCCATTGGCTGTTCTTAAAGAAGAAGAAGAGAAGAAGAAGAAGAATAGGGAGCTCTGCACCTCTATGGTCTGGTGGTCCCTCAGCTGCGTGAGGGGAAACTGGGTAGCGGCAATAGTTAAAAAAGGCTTTCAAATTGAAAAAAATACAAAAAATTATGTAACGTTGTCTAATTTCATGTTAACATGCCAATAGCGACGAAAAAACAAAAATTAAAAAAATTAGAGAAAAAAAAATAGATTTTCTTGTAAACGGCCGACTAGTGCGTTTTGGTACTGGGCCAAAACTAACTTAGAAATTGAAATAAAAACAGGAAAATTCGTGGATAAGTATTTAAATTGCAGCCCTGCTATACAATTTCAAAAATCAAAACTGAGTTTTCAAGTGCATAACGTTGCTATTTTTCATAAATCGCTGCTGCTCGGCTTGCTAATTCTCATTTCATCGTCAATATTGCGGCTGAGTATCTTCTCTCAAAGAAGAAGCTTTTGTGGGCTCGCATTGGGATTTCTCGTTTTCTCTTCACATTCTCTCTATCATTGATGATTATTTCTATGTGTTCGCATTTTTGCAAATTTCGTATTGCACGTTTTTTTCATTTATTAGGTTTGATCAGAAATGAATCACCCTATTATTAATTAAACCACACAAAATATGGAAAGTATGAAAATAAACCATTTAGTTAAAAAAAAAAATGTTGTCGATGTATTGATGATCTGTAGTCCTGGGTTCGAATCCCAGCGGAGGTAGAGAGGAATTTTTTCCATAGCGATTATTTTTCAACTTACACGACTTGTTTCACATATAAAAAGAAAAATACTTCCCAGATATTTTGCTCGAAAATATGTTTTTCGAGGAGTTATCGCATTTTAATTTTTTTTTTTTGGTAAAGAAAAATGGAAGGCTTTCATAATAAATAGTACACTGTTTCAAATATTCTAAACCTAATGGATTTATTACATTAAAAAGTAAAATTAAAAAATCTGGAAATCAGAGAAAAGTCAGTGAATTTTATTGGTCAGGGAAAGTCAGTGATTTTGAAAAAAACTTGCAAAAGTCAGGGAATTTCTACAAGAGACTAAGTAACTGCAAAGAATAATAAATTTGAAATTTTTAAATTCCGCTTTCAAATTTTTTCAAAAATTCTGGTCTTTGAATATTAATTGTCAGGGAAAATGAAAAATTGGTCAGGCAAAAATTAAGGAATCTTGAAAATGAATTTTTGCGATCACCCTGGTATAACATTGTTGTTAGTAATTTGTTTGACTTGTATTTCTATTTCTATTTCTTTTTTTGCAGTTGCTTGCTCCTGTCTATTATATTTTTAGTTAAAAATTGTATTATTTGGGTCAAAATTCATCAATTTTAATAAAAAGTCATCTTTTTTGGTTGAAAATTCCACTGTTTTGTTGAAAAAAGTTTTGGGTTGAAAATTAACTTTTTGTTGAAAATTCATGTTTTGGTGTTGAGAATGCAGCTGCAATCATTCTTGGCTGAAAATTCAACTATTTTGTCGAAAATTGGTACTTCGTTAAATTTTTTTTAAGATTCACAATTTTAGTTGAAAATTCACCTATTTGGTTAAAAATTAACATGTTCACTGAAAAATTAACTATTCTTGTTGAAGATTCATAATTTTAGTTGAAAATTGAACTTTGTTAAAATTTATTTTTCTGGTTGAAGGTTCATCTCTTTGGTAGTTAATTAGTTTTTTTTGTCGATGAAAATTAACTTTTTTACTGAAAATTTAATTTCTTTATTTTTTGTTGAAAATTCAACGAATTTTTTGTTGTTCTTGAAATTATCCTATTCAATTCTTGTTTCAGTCCAATTTTTTATTAATATTTAAAAAATTTTATTTCATTCAATTCAATTTTTACTTTCAACTTTCTCGTTGCTTATTTATTGGTCCAGTAACCGTGAAGACGAAGAAAGTCATGAACTTTATGACAAAAAATTTCGTGACTTTTTATTTGGAATGAAATACTTCATCAAAATTTTTGAAAAAATTGAAAATTTTCAAATTTAAAAATCATTTTTTTTTATTAGAAGATTCATAATTTTTGTTAAAAAATCACTTCTTTAATTACAAATTTAACTATTCCATTTTTTGGGAAAAATTTTATCAAATAGAAATTTGATCTTTTTGCTTGAAAATTTATCTGTTTGGTTGAAAATTTAACTATTTCTTTGAAAACTTATTTTGTTCGGTCGAAAATTCATTTTTCGGTTGAAGATTAATAATTTTAACTATAAATTAATTTCTTTAAATGAAAATTGATTTTTTCCATTGGTATAAAATTCATCTTTTCAGTTAAAAATTCTATTATTTGGTTAAAAAGTTATTCTTTTTGGTTGAAGAATCATTATTTTAGTAAGAAAAACACTTCTTTAACTGAAATTAAATTTAACTATTCCATTTTTTGTTCAAAAGTTGTCTTTTTTTGGTAGAAATTATATCTTTTTGATGATTGAAGATTCATCTTTTTGGTTAAAAACGTAACTATTTCTTTAAAAACTCATTTAATTTGGTTAAAAATTATTTTATCGGCTGAAAATTTAACTATTCCGTTTTCAGTTAAAAATGTATCTGTTTTATTGTTAGTTAAAAATTCAACTATTTTGTTGAAAATTCGTCTGGGTTAAAAATTTATTTCGTTGGTTGAAGATTTAACTATTTTTTTCAAATAATTCTTTTGTTTGAAAATTTCTTTTTTGTAATGAATATTAACCTATTCCATTTCCGATTGCAAATATATTTTTTAGTTGAAAATTCAGGTATTTTTTTTTAAATTTCATTTATGTGTTAAAAACTCATTTATTTGGTTGAAAATGTAACTAGTTTGTTCAAAATCCTTTTTTTTTTGTAAATCTATTTTGCCACCTGTAAAAATCACTTTTCCATTTTTGGTTAAAATGTTTATCTTCTTTAGATGAAACTTCATGTATTTTGTTGAAAATTTGTCTATTTTGGTAGAAAATAATTCTCTTGAGTTGAAAATTCAACTATTTGGTCAAGAATTCATTTTGTTGTTGTAACTGTTCTTTGTTTGGTTGAAAATTCAAGTATTTTGTCAAAAATTCATTTTTTGATGAAGATTTATCAATTTAGTAAAAAATTCATTTTTTCAAATGAAAATTTAACTGGTCCATTGTTTGTTCAAAATTGATCTTTTTTATTGAAATTTATTCTTCTTGGTTGAAAAATCATATTTTTGGATGAAGATTCAGTTATTTTGTTTTAAATTTATCTTTTTTAGTTGAAAATTCATGTATTTTGTTGAAAATGTTTCTTTTCTGGTGAAAAAATCATGTTTTGTGTTGATAATTCCACTTTTTGGTTGAAAATTCATTTTTTTAGTTGAGTATTTATCGTATTAGCTAAAAATTCATTTTTTTTATTGAAAATTCCTATTTTTTGTATGAAAATTAGTATGTTTTCGTTGAGGATTCAACTAATTTGTTAAAAATTCGCATTTTTGGTTTTAATTTTGGAATTAATTTTTTTTATCAAAGATTCATTATTTTGTTCGAAAATTTAACAATATTATTAAAAATTCCTTTCTTCTTGACTAAAAATTAATTGTATTAACTGAAAATTTAATTCTCCCATTTTGTAGTTCAAAATTTATCCTTTTGTCGCTAAAATTGTTTAAAATAAATTTGGAAACAAAAAGATTTTTTTTTGCATTAAGATTGTGCTCAATTATTTGAATAATTATTTAAAATGAGGCATGAGAGACCCCTACATTTTTTTTAATCTGCCAAAATTCAGGGTACATTCTCACACTAAAAGAAACAGTTTGTTGGGGGAACCAAAAACTTTTTTGGACTATCCTAATAATGATTTTAATTAATTTAATTTTTAATTTCAAAATTTTAAAAATAGATTTAAAATATTGTTTTTTTATGATCTCCCTTCATAAACTTACGACTCTTTGAGTCTATTTCTGACTCAATTTATGACCTTTAAGTCTCGAATATTTTTCCTAGATGGTAGGATTTTCTTAGGATTCTTTTTTCCTTTTTACGTAGGATTTCCCTCTCCAGATTTGGCTACGTCTCGTCGATAAATTCACCCCTCGAGCTTCCACCCGGAATTTAACGTAGAACGATAGCCTACGAGATTCAGTATTCTTGCTATTCGAATGCTGATAAGGACATTAAAATGTTATTTAAATTAAATTTAAATCGTGGGAATATGAAAGGAAATTTTTCGCAAAGTCGCTTTTTCCCTTTGCAATATGAAATCAAATCGACATTTATTTATTATTTAAAATACAGCCATTCTCCTATTCCCCTTTTCCCCATTTTTCTTTATGGAAATTCCCTGGCTTTTTCCTGTACAAATTTTTATTTTTCTCTGACTGTTCTAAATTTTTCTAATTTTTAAACAAAAGAAAGGGATTTTCAACAAAATGGTTAAATTTTCAAGCAAAATGATGAATCTTCGATAAAAAAATTAATTTGCAATGAAACATGTAATAGTTGATAATTTCACCTAAAAATAATTTAATTTTCAATCAAACCTAATTGAATGAAATGAAAAATACGAATTTTCAACACATTAGTCAATCCTAAAAAAAAACAGACTAATTTTCAATTGGCTTAATGGTATAATAATAATAATAATCAAAGGAATTTTCAACAAAAGAAGTTAATTTTTAACCAAATAGTGGAACTTTCAAGCTGGTTTTCCTACCAAAAAAAGAAAAATTTTCAAAAAATATATGAATTTTCAACTGTAAAAGATACATTTTCCATGAACTAGTTGAATTTTCATCTAAAGAGATGATTTTTCAATCACGAAGGTTAAATTTCAATCACAAAAGATCAATTTTAAGCAAAAAATGGAATAGTTAAATTTTCAGTTGAAGAAATAAATTTTTATCGAAATTGATGATTCTTACAACAACAAAAATGTTGACAAAATTTCCAACTAAAAAAGATTAATTTTCAACGAAAAATAGAATAGTTAAATGTTCAGTAACAAAAAGAAATTTGCAACGAAAAAAGAATAATTTTCAACAAAATAGTTCAATATTCAACCAATTAAATGAGTTTTTAACCAAAAAGTTTTTCTACTATGAAAAAAAATGTTCAACAGAATAGGAATTTTCAACCAATGAGTTTAATTTTCAACCAAGAAAGATTTTCCAGCCAATAAAAGAAAAAAATCTTATCTAAAATATTCTCCATGCCTAAAATGTTGATTTTTCAAGCCAAAAAAACGAATTTCCTGTAAAACAGTTGAGTTTTCAAACCGACAATATGAATTTTCAAGAAAATAGTTCAATTTTAACCTGCAGAAATGAATTTTTAAGTAAAATGATAATTACTTAACCGAAAATATGAATTCTTGACTTCATAGAAGAATTTTCAACCCAAAATATGAATTTTCTACCAAAAAAGAAAAATTTTCAACAAACTACGTGAATATTTAACTAAAAAAGATAGATTTTCAACAAAATAGCCCAAAAGATTAATTTTCTAACAAAAAAGTCAAGTTTTCAACGAAATACATGAATTTTCTGCTAAAGAAACTCTAAAAAATTGTTAAATTTTCAGTAAAAAGAATAAATTTTCAACACAAAAAGAATTTTTAACACAATAGTTATACAATGTTCAACCAAAATGTTGAATTTTCAATAAACTAATTAAAGATTTAACGAAATAGTTCAATTTTTAACCAAATAGTTCAATTTTCTCCCAAAATAATAGAATTTTCAACCTGAAAGACGAATTTTGAACAAAATAATTGAATTGAAAAAAATTTAACCTTATGATTAAATTTTCAACTAAAAACTATCAACTTCCAACAAAAAATCGAATAGTTAGATTTTCAGTTTCAAAAATGAATTTTTAACAAAGGAGTTCAACCTTCAACCAAGTAGTTGAATTTTCAAACAATAAGATTCATTTTTTACGAAAAAAGAGGAATTTTTAACAAAGTAAATGAATTTTCAACAAAATCAGTTAGTTTTCAAAGCCAAAACGACCATGTTTTTATAAAACACTTAAGTTTTCTACCCAAAAATATGAATTAAAAAAATTATTTTTGAACAAATAGTTGAATTTTCAACCAAAAACTGTCAATATATGACCAAAAACGGACTAATTAAATTTTCTGTTCAATAAATGAATTTTTAGCAAAGATGTTCAACTTTCAACCAAGTAGTTGAATTTTCAACAAACAAAATTAATTTTTCAACAAAAATGTTAAATTTTTGACCAGAAATATGACTGTTAACAAAGTAGTTGAATTTTCAACCAACAATGGAATAGTTAAATTTTCAGTAGAAAAATTAATTATCAACCATAAAAAATGAAATTTCAACAAAACATTTAAATCTTCAACTAATGAAATGAATTTTTAACAATGCAGTTCAACTTTCAACGAAGTAGTTTAATTATTAGCGAAAAATATCATGGTTCAACTTTCAAATAAAATCAATCAATTTTCAGCCAAAAATGGAATAATTAAATTTTCAGTTAAAAAAATTAATTTTTTGCCAAAAAAACAACAAAATTTCAACTAAAATGAAGAATCTTCATCCAAAAAATTCCTTTTTATCAAATTGTTGAATTTTCTACAAAATAGATTAACATTAAACCAAATAGTTGAATTTTCACCTAAAACAGATACATTTTCAACCAAAAATGGTATAGTTACAGTTTCAGTTAAAAGAATGAATTTAAAAAAAAGTATTTTCAATAAAATAGTTAAATTTTCAACCAAAGAGATGAATTTTCAAGACAAAAAGACGATCTATTTTCAAACAACAATGGACTAGTTAAATTTTCAGTAAGAAAATTAATTTTCAAACATAAAAAATTAAATTTCAACAAAACAGTTAAATCTTCAACTAATAAAATGAATTTTTAAAAGAGTAGTTCAAATTTCAAACAAGTAGTTTAATTATTAACGAAAAATATCATAGTTAACCTTTGAAATAAAATCAATCAATTCTCAGCCAAAAATGGAATAATTAAATTTTCAGTTGAAAAAATTAATTTTTTACAAAAAAAAAAAAAAAATTCCACCAGGAATGAATTTTCAACTAAAATGAAGAATCTTCATCCAAAAAATGCCTTTTTTTTAATTGTTCAATTTTCTACAAAATAGGTGAACTTTAAACAAAATAGTTAAATTTTAAAATCAAACGGATACATTTTAAATACAAAATGGTATAGTTACATTGTCAGTTAAAAGAATTAATTTTTTTACAAAAAAAAGTATTTTCAACAAAATAGTTAAATTTTCAACCAAAGAGATGATCAATTTTGAACTCAAAAAGACGATCTATTTTCAACTAATAATGGAATAGTTAAATCTTCAGTAAAAAAATTTATTTCCAACCATAAAAAATGAAATTTCAACAGGACAGTTAAATCTTCAACTGATAAAATGAATTTTCTACAAAGTGGTTTAACTTTCAACAAAGTACTTTAGTCATTGAGGAAAAATATCATTGTTTAACTTTTAAATAAAATCCATCAATTTTCAGCCAAAAAGGGAATAATTAAATTTTCATTTAAAAAAATTAATTTTATACCCAAAAAAAAACAACGAAATTTTAACTAAAATGAAGAATCTTCATCCAAAAAAAATCATTTTTATCAAAGTGTTGAATTTTCTACAAAATAGATGAACTTTAAACCAAATAGTTGAATTTTCAAGTAAAACAGATAAATTTTCAACCAAAAATGATATAGTTACATTCTCAGTTAAAAGGACGAATTTTTTACACAAAAAAAAAAGTATTTTTAACAAAATAGTTAAATTTTCAACCAAAGAGATAAATTTTGAAGCCAAAAAGACGATCTATTTTCAACCAACAATGGAATAGTTAACTTTCCAGTAAAAAATTAAATTTCAACCATAAAAAATAAAATTTGAACAAAACAGTTAAATCTTCAACTAATAAAAAGTATTTTTAACAAAGTAGTTCAACTTTCTGTCAAGTAGTTTAATTTGTAAATAAAATCAATCAATTTTTAGCCAAAAATGGAATAATTAAATTTTTAGTTGAAAAAATTAATTTTGTACAAAAAAGAAAGTTCCACCAGAAATGAATTTTCAACTAAAATGAAGAATCTTCATCTGGAGAAATTTCTTCTTATCAAATTGTTGAATTTCCTACACAAGAAATTAACTTTAAACCAAATATTTGAATTTTTATTGAAAATAGATAAATTTTCAACCAACAATGGTATATTTACATTTTCAGTTAAAAGAATGAATTTTTTGCAAAAAAAAAAGCATTGTCAACAAAATCGTTAAGTTTTTAACCTAAGAGATGAATTTTCAACTAAAATAATGCATCTTCTACTAAAAAGGAATTTTCTACAAAGTTCGAATTCAAGCAAAAAAAAAGAGGAGAAGGGGAAGTTTCGTAAAAAGAGGGGAAAAAGAGAAATTTTATGAAAAAGGGGGAAAGAGGGGAATAGGGGAAACAATGTTTCAAGGCCAGCTCATTAACCTGAGTAACCTATTAATTAAAAACAGAAAAAAAATTCTTTAAAAACAAGTCATTATCTCGTCTTTGAATAATAGCAAGAGGGAAATGCATTTTCTATACACACATGCAAACGAGAGAGTGACATTCTTGATTTAAGTGCACTTATCTTTCAAAGGGAGTAAATCAAAACTGCTGTAAAAAACATCAAATTAATTGCATACCATTAAAATCAGGTAAATATTCCTCTAAAAAATAGGTGTGTGTGCATAATAGAAATGACAAAAATTTAAGATTTATTCATATGAAATTTTATTATTACATTTTCAGTTATAATAATTCATTTTCAACCAAGAAAAAGGAAATTTTCAACAAAATAGTTAAATTTTCAACCTAACTGAGGAATCTTTTTAAAAAATTAATTCTAGACAAAAAGTGTAATAGTTGATATTTTCACAAAAAAATATTTTAATTTTTAATAAAAAACTGTTAAAGTAAACCAGAAAATACGAATATTCAACAAAAGAGTTACATTTTCAACCAAAAAGATTTTTCAATCAAAAAGAAAAGAAATCTCATTCAAAATGTTGAGTTTAAAATAAGAATTTTTGAAAAAGAAAGTTGAATTTACAACCCAAAAATATCAATTTTCAAAAAAAAAATTGAATTTGTTATATTTTCGAGTTTTCAACCAAATAAGTGAATTTTCAGCTGGAAAATATCAATTTTCTTGCAAACATTGAAAAGCTACTATTCAATAAAAAAATTAGTTAAAAAAAAAGCGAATTCTTAACAAAATTTGTTAAATTTTTAACGAATGAAATAAATTTTTAATCAAAATGATGCCTGTTCAATCAGAAAAATTAATTTTTAACCAAATAGTTGAATTTTCAACCCAAAAGATAAATTTTCTACCAAAAAAGACAAATTCTCAACTAAAAAAGATAAATTTTCAACATGAAATAGAATAGTTTAATTTTAATAATTTAGAGGAATAATTTTTTAACCCAATAAAAAAAATTTTCAACGAAGTAGTTCAATTTTCAACCAAAAAGATTGAATGTCTATAAAAAAAATTTCAACAAAAAGTGGAAAAGTTAAACTTTCAGTTTAAAAAATTAATTTTCAATAAAAAAAACTAATTTTCAATAAAAGAAATGAATTTAAAAAAAAAAAAAAAAATTTCACCACAAAACAATAATTTTCTAACAATTTACATGAATTTCCAACCATCTGTTTTAATCTTTAAGGGAATTCTCAACCTAATTATAGTTGAATTTTCAACGAAAAAGGTGTATTAGTCACCAAGAAGATTAATATTCTACCACAAAAGACAAAGTTTGAACAAAATACATACATTTTTGACCAAATAGTTGAATTTTCAACTGAAGAAGATAAACGTTCAATTAAACAAGAAATAGTAAAATTTTCAATTAAAAAAATAATTGAAACAACAAATTTTAACAAAATAGTTGAATTTTGAAAAAAAAAGATTTTTCAACTAAAATGATGAATTATCAAAATTAACAACTAAAAGAATTAATTTTTGACAAAGTAGTTCCACTTTCAACTTGTTGAATTTTGAACCAAAAAAGGTTTCTCAGGCGCTATTCACGATTAGTGAAAATCTTGAAAATTTAATCAAATAGTTATATTAGAAGAAAACTCCTGGGATCAGAGTCAAATTTACAGGATAATTCGAGCAAGAATTGATTTAAATAACCTGTAAATTCCGGATTTTTCCGCTTTCCTTTCTATGAGGTATTCATCTTGAAATATATGGAAACCCTCTAAAGTGTAAAGTTTTGAAGTGAAGTATGTCATATTACATATTGTATCATATTACGTATTGTATCATATTACATATTACATCATAAACATAAATTTCTTATTTTTTTACTCTTGAACTATAAAAATAAAATTTTTATATAAACACAAAGTCATTCAATATATTTATGTCACAAATATGTCCAGAAAATTCGGTAAATGGAACCTTACAGAAAATTCTAATCAAATTTAAATATTCAAATTTAATTCTACCTTGATGAATAATTCATCCGGAAATACATACCTTGAAAGTGTATTTGAATTTTTTAAATGTTGAAAAAGTATTAAAAGTATCATGTCAGATTATTACACACGGGGAAATTCATATTTTGTCGATGTAAAAAATAATCTACCAATGTTAAAGAATTGTAAGTAAGTGGAAAAAATTGTGTCATTCATATTGAATCTACCGGAATGTTCTCGCTATAATGAAGAAACTTCTGTAAATCATGTACAACGATCTCAAATCATATAAGATTTTCTGTAAAACCCATAACAAGATGTTGGAAAACAAACCAATTTTTTTTAAGGAAAGGGTAATTAAGTTCAATTAAAAACGAGAAAGTCAAATAAAAATGGTTCACATTAAAATTGAAGTTTTACTCTCTGCTATGTAAATGAAAATTGAGTGTGCATAAAATGTGATCCACTTTTCATGTTTGAAATATCAACAAGGCCAAACAAGCAATCACGATTCGTATCTTCACTTTTTCGGCGAAACCGAGCTCGTGAAGCGGGAAATGACCGTTCTTTTGCGCAAAAGAAAACTCGGAATGTTGACAAAAATGGAGAAAGGTTCATTTTCACGAGGCGATTTAAACCTCCGTTGAATTAGAAGAGCGTCGCTGAGTTTCCGGAATGAAGAAGAACCGCGCCCTACTTTCACCAAACGAGCAAATCCATTGAAAGTGGCGACAGTACTTGCGATAGTTGAGTCACAAGTACCGGCAATTTGAGAATGATTCAGTCTCGAGATATTTTGTTTTACCCATTTTTTTATTCCCAGTTGCTCGTATTATCAGAATTTTTACCGGACGGATTATTTTTAATTTCCGGTCAATTTTTTATTTTCTGGGTCTGGGAATTATACTGCTTTTTCAAATTACCATAGAGTGATTCAGTCACGAGACATTTTGTTTTAGCCATTTTTTTTCTTTTGCAATCTCTCTTATTATCAGAGTTTCCTTTCTGCGAGTGATTTCTAATTCCCGGTAATTTCCTGGGTTTCTACAAGTCATTTTTTATCATCCCGATCTGGAAATTATCATTCTTTTTTAAATTTCTATATCCTAACCCGAAATGATTCAGTTCGGAAACATTTTGTTTTAACCATTTTTTTGTACATTCCCAATCTCCCTTATTATCAGAGTTTTTATCCGACAGAGGATTTGAAATTCCTAGTCATTTCCCCAAATTTCGGTTATTATCAGAGTTTCTACATGACGAATGACTTTATTATTATTATTATTATATCATTAAGCCGTTTCCCTTTCGGGGTAGGCGTGAATTACTCGGTTGGATAGTAGTAACCATCCACACATTACTACTATCCAACCGAGCAATTCACGCCTACCCCGAAAGGGAAACGGCTTGATGATATAATAAAGTTTTATATTATTATTAGTTAAAAAAATGTTTTCTTCACAAAAAAATTCTTTGAACTTCAGTTATAGACAAATTTATTTCAAAAATTGAAAACAGTCAATTATTAGAATTCAACCATTTTTTATCAAATATTTTTAGTGAGTTACAATTTTTTTTATCCAAAAAAATCTTTTTTATATAAAATGACATTTTTAGCAATATTATTTTAATTTTCAAAATCATAGAAAAACTATTTTTTTTTTTTAGGTCAATCAGACAATTATTCAAATATTTATATTCATTCATAAAATCGACTAAAATAGACCCATCTTTAAGAATTTTACAATTGTAACATTTCAAAAAAAAAAAAAATTTATCTAAAAATTATTTTGATTTTAATAAAACCGAACGAAATAAAATTGTACAGCATTTGCTTCTGTAACTATTGATGAAAAAATAAAAATTTTCAAAATTAGTTTCAACAATTAGAATATTTAATTTTAATTAATTTTTATAATAATATTTTATGAACCTTAATTTTAGAAACCTTAATTTGATAAACGATTATGAAAATTATTCAATTTAGAAATGAGGTCTACAGAGAGTACATTTTTAAAATAAAAAATAATTACTTCTTTATTTTTTTTCACATTTTCATAATTTAAAAAAAATAAAGCTCTGTTTTATGTATAATTATATTTTATATTCCGTTCCCTTTTTTTCAATTTTTATTTACAATTGGGAACAGATTTATTCGACAAAAAGGAAATTTTTCTTATCGATGAGGATTAAATATAAATTTTTAACAAGAATCTTCAATTATATTGACAAAATTATTTAATAATAAAAGAAAATATTTTTAAATTATTTTTACTCGAATATTTTGAGATTAAGATTAGGACAACAGGTATATACATTCCTACATGATATTGTTATTAATTACAAATACAAAATAATTAATAATAATTAATAATATTTCTGATAAAACCTCAAAAAATTCTTTACTACATATAACGTAAATCTTCAACTTCATTTTTTCCTGAAATGTTGTTAAAATTCTTAAATTTTCTTAGATGTTCCTCAATCTTCTTAAATGTAACAAAAGTTTTTTTTTTAATGTTTAAATTATTAACCGATATATTTAATTAATTATATCAGCATTATTATTTCCTAAATTTGTCCTTAATTAAAAAAAAAATTGAAGTAAAAATGGTACTAAACGAAAAAGGTTTTTTTTTTGTACATAATCTTCGTTGCACCGAGGCTGCATGATTAAAGAACACACTGAAGTTTTTGTGTTCCTGCTTTTCATCGAAACCATTTTTTTTCCCCAAATTTTTTTTCCAAATAGGAACAGTAAAAAAATCGTTATATGTATTAATTATTTAAATTCAAAATTGTTAAGAATATGTTTAACAGAAGAAAAAGATTAATTTTGTCTTACTAAACCAGCACCATTAAATTATTTTTTCTGGCATTGATGAATCGCTTTATAACTTATTATAACATAATGACGCGAATGCATTTATATAGTTGATTTGTGTGTGTTTGTCAATGACGTAATTTGGCAGAGCAACCCATTTAGTGTGGGAGGTTTAACGTCCGTGCAAATTTTCAAAAGAGTTGCAGAAATAAAAAAAAACATGTCAGCTGCATCAAGAGTCTTACTAAACAACACTTTTCAACAAATTATGAAAGAAAGTTGCGCCATTTTTTGAAAATATTTTTGCCACAATTATTATAAATTAGTTAGTCATAATTTATTAGTTTCGGCAGTTTTATCATTTCCTTAGAGAGAAAAATCGGACAAGAAAACGATACGGTTATAAGATGTTTTTGTTGATCCAACAAATTTTTTTCTTTCAAATAATCCTTTTTCAAACCAAGATGATTATTTTTTTTATAACCGATTGGTAATAAATCCCTATTTTGGCTATAGAAAAAATTTTAGTAAAAAAAATTTGTATTGTCTCAGTTGTATCATTTCCTTAAAACGAAAAATCGTTCGAGCAACAAATCGATATGTTTATAATATTTTGTTGTTGATCCAACAAATTTTTCTCCTTCAAATGATCCTTTTTCAAACCAAGATGATTGTTTGTTTTTTTACCGATTGGTAATAAATCCCTATTTTGGCTATAGAAAAGAATTTTAGTAGAAAAAATTTGTATTGTCTCAGTTGTATCATTTCCTTAAAGCGAAAAATCGTTCGAGCAACAAATCGATATGGTTATAATATTTTGTTGTTGATCCAACAAATTTTTTTCCTTCAAATGATCCTTGTTTGAACCAAGATAATTGTTTGTTTTTTTACCGATTGGTAATAAATCCCTATTTTGGCTATAGAAAAGAAATTTAGTAAAACAAATTTGTATTGTCTCAGTTGTATCATTTCCTTGAAGCGAAAAATCTTTCGAGCAACAAACCGATATGGTTATAGTATTTTTTTGTTGATCCAACAAATTTTTTTCCTTCAAATGATCCTTGTTTGAACCAAGATAATTGTTTGCTTTTTTATCGATTGGTAATAAATCCCTATTTTGGCTATAGAAAAGAATTTTAGTAAAAAAAAATTGTATTGTCTCAGTTGTATCATTTCCTTAAAACGAAAAATCGTTCGAGCAACAAAGCGATATGATTATAATATTTTTTTGTTGATCCAACAAATTTTTTTCTTTCAAATAATCCTTTTCTGAACCAAGGTAATTGTTTGTTTTTTAACCAAGTGGTAATAAATCCCTATTTTGGCTATAAAAAAGAATTTCAGTAGAAAAAATTTGATATACAATTTTAAAAGATGCTTTTTCCGTTAGTCTTATAACCTTGATTTCAAGAACAAACGTTTAGTTAACATTCTGATGAATCTAAATTTCAAATTTTTACAAATTCTTAGGAAAATAATTTTGTTCTTATAGTTCCTTAAGTTCATTTTTTTGACATGAAAAAAGTAATGATGATAACATGTCCAAAAACTAAGGTCCTATCTATTATTAGCATCATTCGAAGTCCCGAAATAGAACCTTTTAATACTCATATATACCGAGATAGAACCTTGTCATTTCGGCATTGATGAAAAATTTTGGATGATTTTGAAATTCAGAAAAATGAGACAAGTAAATATTAATAAATTAGGTTATAATTTGTAAGTCACAGCAGTTGTATAATTTCCTTAGATAGAAAAATTGTTTGGACAACAAAACGATATGGTTACAATAGTTATTTGTTGTTTCAAAAACAAACCTTTTGTTAAGCCAAGATAAATGTTTTCTAACCAAGTGGTAATAAATCCTCATTATGGTTATGAAAAAGAATTTCAGTTGAAAAACAGCTGATATGCAATCGATTGTTTATTTATTGAGTTTAATGCAGTTTTAAAAGATGCTTCTTCCGTTGATCCTAGCATAAACTAGATTTCAAAAACAAGTGTTTAGATAACATTCTAATAAATCTAAATTCAAAATTTTTATAAATTCCTAAGGAAATAATTTTGTCTGTATAGTAACTTAAGTTTGTTTTTTGACAATGATGATATCCAAATAATAAAGTTCTATCTATTATTATCATTCAGACTCCTGAGATAGAACCTTTTTATTTCGACATTAATCATTTTTCTTAAATAATTCTCAAATTCAGAAAAATTAAACAAATAAATTATAACTTAGGTCCTAATTTATAAGTCTCAGTTGTATCATTTCCTTAAAGCGACAAATCTTTCGAGCAACAAACCGATATGGTTATAATATTTTTTTGTTGATCCAACAAATTTTTTTCTTTCAAATAATTCTTGTTTGAACCCAGATAATTGTTTGTTTTTCAACCAAGTGGTAATAAATCCCTATTTTGGCTATAGAAAAGAATTTCAGTAGAAAAAATTTGATATACAATTTTAAAAGATGCTTTTTCCGTTAGTCTTATAACTTTGATTTCAAGAACAAACGTTTAGTTAACATTCTAATAAATCTAAATTCCAAATTTTTATCAATTTCTAAGTAAATAATGTTGTTCTTATAGTACCTTAATTTAATTTTTTTCATGAGTAGAGGAATAGTGAAAACATGTCCAAATAATAAGGTTCTATTATTAGCATCACTGGAAGTCCCGAAATAGAACCTTTCAATACTCATATATACCGAGATAGAACCTTCTTATTTTGACATTGATGACAAAATTTAGGATGACTTTTAAATTAAGAAAAATGAGACAAATAAATATTAATAAATTAGGTCATAATTTATAAGTCGCAGCGGTTGTATCATTTCTTTATAGATAGATAAATTGTTGGGACAACAAAACGAGATGGTTATAACAGTTTTTTGTTGATACAACAAATTTTGTTTTTTCAAACAATCTTTTGTTAAACCAAAATAAATGTTTGTTTTCTAACCAAGTGGTAATAAATCCTTATCTTGGCTATGAAAAATAATTTCAGTAGGAAAAATTGGATACAAAATCGATTGTATTATTATTATTATTATAAATCTAAATTCCAAGTTTTTATAAATTCCTAAGGAAATAATTTTGTCTTTATAGTAACTTAAGATTGTTTTTTGGCAATGATGATATCCAAATAATAAAGTTCTATCTATTATTATCATAATCTAAAATTGTTTTGAAAACACAAAACTCATTAAAATTAAAGCCAAGAATTTTTGTTTAAAATAATAAAAAATTAAAAAAAAATGATTTATATAAAAAATCATTGAATTTCAAAGATATAATTTTTTTTTAAATTTGAGGCTATGCTCGTGTTAAAAAAAAGGATTTACAATCCGAAAACCAAGGCCTCTTATTTTAGTGCTTTCTATCTAAAATTGCTATTTTGTTAATAAAAAATCATTTCATGAGAAATACTATGCAATAAAAAATTTTTCTGTGAATATTAATAGTAGATAGAACCTTATTATTCTAACTCCCGAGATAGAACCTTTTAATATACACATACCGAGATAGAACCTTCTTATTTGGACACTGCCAAAAAAGCGCAAAAAAAAAAATACTTCTAAAATTCGGTAAAATGACTCAAGCAAATTTTATTAAAATAGATCATAATTTATAAGTCTGATCAGTTGCTTTTAAACAATTTAATGTTAATAACATGTACAAATGTAAAGGTTCTATTTCAGAGAGGACACTACTTGCGCCGTATAATTTACACACCAATTTGCAAGATTCCCGATTTTGCCTCCGAGATAGAACCTTATAATTTGGACTCCCGATATAGAACCTTATAATTTGGACTCCGGAGATAGAAGCTTATAATTTGGACTCCCGAGAGAGAACCTTTTAATTTGGACTCCCGAGATACACATACAGATAATTCACAAATTTATAAAAATGACACAGGCAAATTTTAATGAATTAGGTCATAATTTATAAGTTACAGCAGTTCTATCACTCCTTTTTCGAGAAAAATTGTTGCTTTTAAAAAATATAATAATAACGTGTCCAAATAAAAAGGTTTTATCTCTGAGAATAACTTACACATGACTGCAAGTTTCCCGATTTTACCACCGAGATAGAACCTTATAATTCGGACTCCCGAGATAGAACCTTTTAATATAAACATAACGAGATAGAACTTTCTTATTATGACATTAATTAAAAAATGAAGATAATTCACAGATTCAGAAAAATGACACAAGTAAATTTTAATAAATAGGTCATAATTTATAAGTATCATCAGTTTTATAATTTCTTCGCTGAGAAAAATGATTGCTTTCAAATAATTTAGTGATAATAACGTGTCCAAATGAAAAGGTTCTATCTCATAGAGGGGGCGCTACTTGCGCCATATAACCTACACATCAATTCGCAAGCTTCCCGATGTTGCCACCGAGATAGAACCTTATAAATCGGACTCGCGAGATAGAATCTTTTAATATATCGTGCCGAGATACAACCTTCTTGTTTGGGCATTGCCAAAAAAGCGAAGATACTTCTAAAATTCAGAAAAATGGCACGAGCAAATTTTAATAAAATAGGTCATAATTTATAAGTCTCATCAGTTGTATAATTTCTTGGTTAAGAAAAAAGGTTGCTTTTAAATAATTCAATGAAAGTAATTTGTCCAAATGAAAAGGTTCTATCTCATAGAGGGCGCTACTTGCGCCATATCACATGAATTTGCCAGCTTCCCTATTTTGCCACTGAGATGAAACCTTATGATTCGGGCTCCCTAGATAGAACCTTATAATTCTGTCTTCCGAGATAGAACCTTGTAATTCGGACTCCTGAGATAGAACCTCTCAATATACATATACTGAGATAGAACTTTCTTATTATGACATTAATTGGAAAATGAAGATAATTCACGATTTCCGAAAAATGATACAAGTAAATTTTAATAAATTAGGTCATAATTTATAAGCATCATCAGTTGTATAATTTCTTCGCTGAAAAAAAAATTAGTTGCTTTGAAATATTTTAGTGATAATAACATCAATTGGCAAGCTTCCCGATTTTGCCACCGAGATAGAACCTTATGATCCGGACTCCCGAGATAGAACCTTTTAATGTACCATACTGAGATAGATCCTTCTTGTTTGGACATATCAAAAAAGCGAAGATACTTCTAAAATTCAGAAAAATGACAGAAACAAATTTAAATAAAATAGATCATAATTTATAGGTCTCATCAGTTGTATAATTTCTTGGCCAAGAAAAAGGTTGCTTTTAAAACATTTAATGATAATAATGTGTCCAAATAAAAAGGTTCTATCTCAGAGAGGATGCTACTGGCGCCATATCACTATAAATTTGCAAGCGTCCCGATTTTTCCAGTGAGATAGAACTTTATAAATCGGACTCCCGAGATAGAATCATTTAATATACCAAACCGAGATAGAACCTTCTTGTTTGGACATTGACAAAAAAGCTAAGATACTTCTCAAATTCAGAAAAATGCAAGCAAATTTTAATAAAGTAGGTCATGATTAGAAGTCTGATCAGTTGTATAATTTCTTGACTAAGAAAAAATTATGCTTTTAAAATATTTACTGATAATAATGTGTCCAGATGAAAAAGTTCTATCTCAGAGAGGACGCTACTTACGTCATATAAGTAACACAGCAATTTGCAAGCTTCCTGATTTTGCCATCGAGATAAACCCTTATAATTCAGACTCCCGAGATAGAACCTTCTTGTTTGGAGATTACCAAAAAATCGAAGATACTTCTAAAATCCAGAAAAATGACGCTACCAAATTTTAATAAAATAGGTCATAATTTATAAGTCTGATCAGTTGTATAATTTCTTGACTAAAAAAATATGTTGCTTTAGAATAATTTAATGAAAGTAACGTGTCCAAATGACGAGGTTCTATCTCATAAAGGACGCTTCCCGATTTTGCCACTGAGATAGAACCTTATAATTCAGACCCACGAGATAGAACTTTATAATTGGGACTCCCGAGATAGAACCTTATAATACGGACCCACGAGATAGAACATTTGTTTTGGACATTGCCAAAAAAGCGAAGATACTTCTAAAATTCAGAAAAATGACGCTAGCAAATTTTAATAAAATAGGTCATAATTTATAAGTCTGATCAGTTGTATAATTTATTGACTAAGAAAAAATGTTGCTTTTGAATAATTTAATTGAGGTAACGTGTCCAAATGAAAAGGTTCTATCTCATAGAGGACGCTACCCGATTTTGCCACCGAGATAGAACCTTATAATTCGGACTCTCGAGATAGACCCTTATAATTCGGACTCCCGAGATAGAACCTTATAATTCGGATTCCCGAGATATAACCTTCTTGTTTGGACATAGCGAAAAAAGCGCAGATATTTCTAAAATTCAGAAAAATGATATCTTTTTAACGATGCATCTTCTCTGGACTTTGCCAAAAAAGCGAAGATACTTCTAAATTTCAGAAAAATGCAAGCAAATTTTAATAAAAAATATCATAATTAGAAGTCTGATCAGTTGTATAATTTCTTGACCAAGAAAAAATGTTGCTTTTAAAACATTTGATGATAATAATGTGTCTCAATGAAAAGTCCCCTCATAGAGGGGACGCTACTTGCGCCATATTACTTCACACAAATTTGCAAGCTTCCCGATTTTGCCACCGAGATAGAACCTTGTAATTCGGACTCCCGAGATAGAACCTTATAATTTGGACCTACGAGATAGAACTTTATAATTCGGACTCCCGAGATAGAACCTTATAATTCGGACTCCCGAGATAGAACCTTATAAATCGGAATCCCGAGATAGAACATTCTTGTTTGGACATGACCAAAAAAGCGGAAATATTTCTAAAATTCCGAAAAATGATATCTTTCTAACGGTGCATCTGCGTTTAAATTTAGAAGTTATTTCCAGAAATGTCTGGGTTTGGACTGATTTTCTCACGCGCTTTTTGCGGAGGAAAGTTTTGCGAATTGCGGCGATTGTGATCGAGTCCCTGAGATCGAGTTGGCAGTGTGGCGAGCACGACTAGAGTTCTGCCAAAATAATTAGGAAGTCTCGAGATGTGCTAAAAACGTCCGCTCGGGCACGCGCGATTTGGCTGCGCTAGTCGCGTCCCGGGCGATTTGTGGTTGATTCCTCGTGGGCAGCAAGAAGAAGATCCGGACCGGTTCCAAATCCCTCAGTTTGTGTACCGACACCGTCCAGTCGCGGGACGGACTGGTCGTCAATTTTTCACAGTTTTCCTCTTTTTCCCCGTTTTTAGTGAGTGCCCATGGTTCTGGATTTTGAATTTGCCGCCCTCGCGATCTCAGCGCCATCGAAATTCGAGGTTTGGATTAAATTTGAAAAAATTCAATTAACAACTTTTTAACCTCATTTTTTCATTCTTTTTCCAATTATTAAAAAGTACATGTATGGAATTAAAAGTATGATAACTTCGGGTTAATGAGTGATGTAAGATAAGGTTTTAAATTATAAAGTTTAGACACTAAACAATATGTTATTTACGTGAATAATTTAAATGTTGAAAATTGAATGTATCAATTTTGATGGATTTTTAAAAACCAGAAAGTTTCAGATCAAAAACTTTTTGATAATAATTTTTAGATGTTGAACAAGTTTTTTTTTACTTTTAAGTGCTTATCTGAAAAAATGCAATTAACACCTTTATAGCCATATTTGTTAATTCTTTTTCCAATTATTAAAAAGTACATGTATAAAATTAAAAGTATAACTCCAGGTTCATGAGTGATGTAAGATTATTTGAATAATATGAAAGGTCCAATTTAAAAAAAATTAAAAACTAGATTTTCAGTATTCAAATTAACTTATAAAGTTCAAAATTAAATATATCCATTTTATGGATTTTTTAAAACTAGAAATTTTTAGATTAAACACTTTTTGTTAATAATTTTCAGAGACCAAAAAGTTTTTTTTTCACTTTTAAGTGCATATCTGAAAAAATGCAATTAACACCTTTTTAGCCTCATTTTGTTCGTTTTTTCCAATTAATAAAAAGTAAATGTATAAAATTAAATGTATGATAACTTCACGTTCATGAGTGATGTAAGATTATTTAAATAATATGAAAGGTCCAATTCAAAAAAAATTAAAAACTAGATTTTCAGTATTCAAAGTAACTTATAAAGTTCAAAATTAAATATATCCATTTTATGGATTTTTAAAAACAAGAAAGTTTTGGATAAAAAACTTTTTGATGATAATTTTCAGAGGCCAAAAAGTTTGTCTTTAGCTTTAAGTGAATTTTTTGAAAAAAATATCTTTTTTTTTCCTATTCAAATGAGAAATCTAAAATACCTTCCAAATGTAATTTTTATAAGTTTAAAAAAAAGTTTTAGGTCAGAAAATTTAAATAATTTTTTCTGCCGAAAGATTTTTTACTATTTAATTTTAAAAAATTTAATAAGTTTCCTGAAAATTTTTTCATTATTAAGATATTTTCATTTTAATTTCGGAATGTTTAATGTTCGTTAATAATATTTTTCGATACCTCTTTTTCCGAAAAATTTTTTCTGTAATTTTAAATTCTGAACAGATTTCAACAAATAAAAAAAACTTTAAATTTTTCAAGATTTTAAAATCAAATTTTGAAGCTTTTTAAGGACTTCAAAAGGTTTCAGAAAATTTTGCTCACATTTATAGGAAAATTTTAAATGATTTTTTATTTTACAAAATTTATTTGAAGAGAATATATATTTAAAAGCGTTTCAAAAAAGATTTCAAAAAATTTTCAAAATTGTCAAAAAAGAATCTAGAAGATTTTAAGGTACTTTTTTAATTGTTCACAATTTTTCAAAATTCTAGGAAAAATTCGAATAATTTAAAAAGAAATTTAAAAGTTTAAAAAAAAATTGTAAAATAATTTAAAAGTTGAAAAGATTTAAAAAAACTTGAAACAAAATGTAGATGTTTGAAGATTTCAAAATAAAATTTTGAAGTCTTTTAAAGCTTTTCAAAATTTTCAAAATAATAAAAAAAAAATCTTAAGATTCCTGGAAAAATTTAAAGTGATTCTTAATTTGATTAAATTAATTTCAAGCGAAAATATGAAAAGATTTTTAAACATTACAAACATTTCGAAAAATTTCAAAAACGAATCCGGAAGAATTTAACAGAATTTTAAGAATAACTCGAGTTAGTTTCCAAAAATTTAGAAAATATAAAATTAATTTTCAACAACAAAAAATGAATTTTTAACCAAAAAAGAAATTAATTTTCAACAAAACAGTTCAGTTTCAACCAAAATTTAGAAAAATTAATCTTTTACATTTTCCATAAAATAATTAAATTTGTCATTTATTATTTAGTTGCAAATTTTATTATTATTATTAAAAATTAATTTTTGAAATTAATTAAAAATTAATCGTTCAGTTAAAAATTCAACACTTTTGATATAAAATCATTCTATTTGGTTGAAAATTCAACTGTTTTGTTAAAAATTCAACTATTTTGGAAATTAAATTTTTTGTAGAAAATTCATATTTTTGGGTTGAAAATTTGACTCTTTTTGAAAAATTTTTTTTTTCAAGACAAATGCTTTTTATATGAAATTAAAATCCTTTTTAGTTTATCAACTATTAAATTTTTTCTTGAGAATTCATATTTTTTTCTTGAAAATTAATTAATTCAATTAAAAATCTAACTTTTTAATTTTTTTTTTAATATGTATCTTTTTCAGTTTAAAATTCGTGTATTTTCTTCAAAAATTGTCTCTTTTTGTTTAAAAAATTTATAACAATTTTGGCAAAACAGTAAAATTTTCAACAAAATAGCATAGATTTTTCAACCAAAAGTTATCTAAAAAATAATAAATTTTCAATAAAAAATGCAATCGTTAAATTTTCAGTAAAAAAATTGATTTTCAATAAAACAAACAACAAATTTTAAGCCAGATGAATTTAAAAAAAAAGATATTTTAACAAAATAATTAAATCCTCAACCTAACAGATGAATTTTAAAAAAACAAGAATAATTGTTTAACTATAAAAATTAATGACAACAAATTGAATGAATTTTTCACAAATTTGTTGAATTTTGAAGCCTAAAACATGAATTATCGAAAAAAAAATTTTTAAATATTCAATTACAAAAATTTAATTAATTAAATTAAAATTAATTAAATTAAATTATATTAAATGAAAATTATTAAATTAAATTAAATTGAATTATTTAATTATTATTAAATTAAATAAATTAAATTATTTAAATTACAAAATTTTTTTTAAATTAAAAAATTAACGAAAAAAATAGTTAAACTTTTAGGCAAAGAGATGAATCTTTAACAAATAAAAAATGCAAAATAGATAATTTTTCAACAAAATAATAAAAATGTTAACCAAATAATAAAAGTTAATAATTTTGAAAAATCCAAAATTTCCCCATGTTAATTAAATGGGATTTTGAAGTGCCCGGTGGCACGTGTTAATATTTGAATTTCGACCAAAAAAATTACGGATTTTCTTTCTCCGTAAATGGAAACTTTTAAGAAGGGGGGGGGTGACTTGCCCTCTAGAGTGAAAAAGAAATTTGCAATGCATTTTTGGACCCCTTTTTTCCTTTTTTGAGAGAATTCTTCTTTTTCCCATTCTTTCAAGAAATTTCCCCTTTTTCTCATTTTTTATCTTAAGGAAAACTGCATTAAAAGAACCCAATGAGAAAATTCAACTATTTTTCGTTGAAAGTTAATTTTTTTTTATTGAAAACTATTATATATTATATATTATATACTATCTATTATATCTATCTATTATATATTATTATCTATTATTATATATTATTATTATTATCTATTATTATATCTATCTATCATATACTATTATATTTTTGGTTTAGAATTTATCTCTTTTGGTTACAAATTCTACTTTTTGGTTACCTTTTTTGTTAAAACTTCGTTTTTTTGGGGTCGAAAATGAATTTTTTAATTGAAAATGTTACTATTCCATTATTGGTTGAAAATAGATCGTTTTACTTAAAGATTCAACAATTTGGTTGAAACTGCATGTACTTTTTTAAATTCGCCTTTTTTGGTAGAAAATTAAACTTCTTGATTAAAAACTTATCTGCTTGGTTGAAAGTTGAACTAGTTTGTTGAAAATTTATTTATTTTGTTGAAAATTAACTTTTTTTTTTAAAAATCAACTATTTTCTAAAGAAATCGCGTTTCTGGTTTGGAAATCCAACAAATCAATAAAAAAATCTCTCTTGTCTAAAAAATCTTTCCTGGTTGAAAATTAAACTCTTTTGTCGAAAATCCATCCTTTTGGATAAAAATGCAACGGTTTGGTTAAAAATTAATATCAACTATTATATTTTTAGTTGAAAATTAGTTTTTTTTAATTGAAGATTGTTAAAAAGATAATTCTTTTATTGAAAATTCATCTTTTGGTAGAGAAGTCACCTTTTTTGGTTAAAGATTTGTCTTTTTGGTTGAAAATGCAACCGTTTAGTTAAAAATTTATCTAAAAGATCATTTTCAAAGTTTTAGAAGTTTTTCATACCAATAATACTTTGTTTAAACAATTATTTTTTGCTAAATTGCATTAATTTTCAAATCGCTCTAAATGAAAAATGGACAAAAAGTTGAATATTTCTGAAAAAACGAGCATTAATCATGAAGTTCCAATTTCTGTCAGAATTAACCCTATTTCATTAGCGCCACATTAAGAGTTCCAATATTCCTAATTCAAATATATAATATCTTTGTCTTAACCATTTATTTGTAAATAAACATGATGAATAATAATAATACTTATAATAAATTCTGCTGCAAATCCCTTTAAACATTTTAACAATATCCTTGGTTCGTTCCTAACAATATTTGTAGCTGGATCAAGAATAAATATCACTGGTTTAGCTATAAATTTTTTTTAAATTTGTTAGAAATGTTGGTACTCAAGTAATAATTTGCCTCATACTTAGTACATAACCAGAACTTTTTTGAGATAAAAATGGGACTTTTCTTCACCCGGATAGTGAAAAATTCATTAAAAATTCATTAATTAGTCAATGAGTTTGAGAGAAGTATTTAGACGAAATTGCAATTCGAAATAATACATCATCACAGTGGTTTGAATTATTCGAGTAATTTATTCAAAAGAACATACAGAGAATATAATTTGCCAAAGCGGAAGATTTAAAAAAAAAACTGTTGTGAAATCTTCAAAATTTGAAAAGGTATTCAATGTTCCCAATTCGAAATCCAATTAATGGCACACGTCCTTCGTGCTGATTATGGGGCACGCAAGATCAGTATCTTTTAAATTTTTGATAATCCACTCATCAGCTTCTTTTTCCATATCTGCAATAAAAAATGCCATATACCAGAAAGGTAATTGTTAAATCGTTAAATCGTTTCATAATCGTTCAATAGACTTTCGCGCTTGTGAAAAACCCTCCGAAGTTTTTGATACCAGGGACAGGGATCATTGTCATCTCACAGGTAAATTAGGTGGGCCCTGTCATGAAAACTGCAATCTAAACATTAATTCTAATCGAATAACGGGCTTTCAAAAACTACGTCACGATTTGTGACGCAGGGTGATTTGAAATTTAATACAATTTGACAAAATGTGACATCACAAATGGAAACTATAAAACATTTTTTTGAAATGCTTGGATAAATGAAAAGCAGTAATTTTGTTTAGAAGTAAAGCATTCAAATACAGATTTAACACTCTTTCCCCTATTTCCCTCTTTTTTTATTTTTGGAAGAATTCCCCTTTTTCCTCTGCTTTCAAGAAACTTCCCCTTTTCCTCTTTTTTTTCACTTAAATGAGAATTTAGTTCATAGAACCCAATACAAAGATTCAACTATTTATCGCCGAAATTTCATTTTTCTTAATTAAAAAGTCTAATATTATATTTTTGTTTCAGAATTCATCACTTTTAGTTTAAAATTCTACTTTCGGGTTACCTGGTTTGTTAACACTTCGTTTTTTTTGGTCGAAAATTAATTTTTTCATTGAAAATGTACCTAACTATTCCATTATTGGTTGAAAATTGATCGTTTTACTTTTTACGCATTTTTTTGTAGAAAATTAATCTTCTTGATTCAAACTTTAACTGCTTGGTTGAAAGTTGAACTACTTTGTTAAAAATTGATTTTATTAGTTTAAGATCCATCTTTTCTGTTAAAAATTTAACTATTTTTTTTTCAAAGTACGTTTTTTTTTGTTGAGAATCAATTTGCTCAACTCCCAAATTAACTATTCCATTTTTGGTGGAAGATTGAATCGTCTTTAGTTCAAAATTGAATTTGTTGGCTGAAATTAACTTTTTTCTTGAAAATTCAACTGTTCTCTGAAGAAATCACGTTCTTGGTTAAAAGTACAACTGTTTGGTAAAAAATTAATCTGTGCTGGTTGAAGGTGCAACTATTTCTTCTTCATTCGTTTTTTTTTTATTAAATTCAACTTTTTTTATTTAAAATAAAAATATTTTTTGGTTGAAATATTAACTATTACATTTTTCGTTGAAAATTCATATTTTTGGTTAAATTACCATTTTTTCTTAGTTGTAATATCAACTGTTATATTTTTCATTATTAATTAATTTTCTTTTGAATGAAAATTCAACTATTTGGTTGAAAGTTAAACATATTTGTTAAAAATGTATTATTTTTATGAGATTCATTATTTTTCTTGAAAATGCGAATATTTAAAAAAAAATTATTATTTTGTTGAGAATCCAAGTATTTTGTTGAAAATTTTTGGACACAACATTTATCTGTGTAGGTTAAATATTAAATAATAATAATAATATTAAAAAAGTTCTTGGTTGAAAATTCGTCCTTATAGGTCGGAAATTCCACTATTTTCTTAAAAATGCAATATACTTGGGCTTAAATTATCAATTTTTTCATTTTGAATTCAATATGCTACCTAGACATTAATTTTATTAAAGAGATTTTTATTTGCTTGTTATTGTGTTTTCTTTAACTTTTTTTAGATGTTTATCAAATGAAATTGCAGACAAAATCTTGACTTAAGGGATGGGGAGCTTGTCGTATATGTGACGCCGCCATGGCGGGTTCAATATTTGTATAATGATATGTGATTGTTAAAAAGATTGTTCATTATTGTTCATTATTATCGCCATGGCGGGTTCAATATTTGTATAATGATATGTGATTGTTAAAAAGATTGTTAAAAGAAGCTAAGATATAGGGATCATGGTCATTATACTGGTAAATTAGGTGGGCCCTCCCATGAAAACTGTAATCTAAATTACCTTATCAATAATTTTAATCAATAAAGGGTTAAATCTTGGTGGAAGGGAGGATGGGGTCAAGCTTCGTGTGATTATCTTTGACGATTATCAATAAATCTTGGCAAAGGATCGAATATATATTATACTTTTTTTCTTAATACTTTCTTCTTAGTAATGGAAAGTTTACAATATTCTTGCTCCTATATGTTTCCTTTGTTATTTTTGACAAGTTTGTCTATTAGTTTGGAACAATAAATCATACTGTTTCTTAATAATTTTATGAAGATCTTTATGGAAACAATTGTCCAATATAAAAAAAAATATTTTTAAATTATTTACAAGTCTTACTCAAAAATTGGAAATCTTTTCCTAAGTCTCTTCTTCCTCGCTGTTTCAAAGTCCAGATTATTACACAGAAGTCAAACAAGTATTTTTTTAATGATTAATGATAGTTCATCATCTTAGTTTTCATGTTTTTGTTCATTGCATTTTATCATGCCCAGCTAAATCCCAATTTTTTATTCTCTTCAACCTTCAGGTAGAACTTCCTTTCTTTACATTTAAAAAATGATGTGTAGAGCTCAACTAAATTTTTTCGTTACATTAACTAAATCTTTTGGTCGATGGGTTGATTCAACAAATTATTTTATTAGTTCAATTAAATATTTTGTTAAATCAACCAAAATGTACTTGATTCAACCAAATTTGTATGTATATCCAAGAAAACAGTTCTTTTGGTTAAAGAACATTTTTTACTGAGGGTATAGTCACATCATCCTGTAGGTTGAGACTCACCATGCCTGTGGACGTATACATTACAATTATTTTATTTGTGTGTTATCCACTAATTTAGTTGAATTGAAATTAACTTACCGATTTTCATTCACTAAGAAGCAACAAATTTTACTGACTGACATTGCAAAATTGTGCAAGGCCAAGTGCAAACTATTCGCTGAAGGCAGCGAACTTAAGCTGTTTATCAGTTTATCAGTGAGTGCAAGATGCAAAATCAACAACGCCTCTCCATAATAAATTCTATAAATTGTCTAAATTACACAATCGTCTACTTTTCACATAATTTGAGTTTTTTGCTTAAGATTATTTACTTTAATAGTACCATTTATTGAAAAATAGTATGTCTGAAGAACACATTTTTTATTCCAAATAGTTTTACTAGCGCAAGTATTTCCAAAAATGTAAGAGATTTATGAAAAATTGATTATACTCATAGAATTTTTTCTAACCGAAGTTAAAGAATCATATATGTGTGTCTATAAAGCTGGTAACAGTAGGGTGGTCCAAATTTTTATTTTTCTTATTTTCATGCATACCGCCGCCAAATTTGTTCAAATCTAAAAAAAATGCGTTTTTTTCATAGAAAGCAAATGAATACTCGTTAAATATTACCACCATAAGTCTGTTTTATAGGGTCCCGAAAAACTCCCATAAGTGAAAAATTTGGTTTTCCGAGTTTTTGGCATTAATTATGATTTTTTTTGCGGTTTTTTTAATACAAATTTTTCAACTTATTTTCAACTTTTCAGTTATAGCAAGGCAATAATGAATTAAATAATAAATATCTGGGTGCGTTTAGATGTCCCGAAAAATTGTGAATTTGGAAAAGGGGATGAACTAGTTGTCCCGAAATTTCGGTACGACTAACCAACCTTTAAAAAATATTTGATTACTTATCTGAATTTCGGAACAAGACAGTTCGTAAACATTATTATTAATTTAAACAAAAAGGTTCTCATTAACTACTTCAAGGAAAATTTACATTTAATGTGATCCATATAGAAAATTTGAAGGAAAGTTCAAATACCTGTTTTATTTCAGAAAAATCTACTGTTTGTTTATTATTTGTTCATGAATAAAAAGCCAGAGGAAAACAAAAAATAAAAAAATAAAAAACGGTAGGAATGCTTCCTGTATTTATACTTTATAAAAGCATTACTAGAAATAAAATTAAATAAAAAAAGCTAAAATTATTCAAATGAACTAAAATGACATAAAATGAGCTAAAATGAAATGAAATGAAATAAAATAAATATAAATAAAATAAACTTAAATTGGCTAAAAAGAGCTAAATTAAAATAAAACGAAAATCTAAATAAAATGAAAGAAATAGAAAGAAAATTAAATTAAATGAACTTAAATGAACTAAAATTAGCTAAAATAACATAAAAGGAATGTGCTTGAACTTCTGAACGTTCAAATAAACGAAATGTATTACTAATGATTTTTTTAACCAGAAAAAGTGCTCAAATGTTTGTTTATTTATATTGCAAATAATTTATTATTGAAATAGTATTATAATGCATATTTTAAATTGCAATTGGAACAATATTTCTAGGTGAAATAGAAATGTCGAAAAACATTTCGTTCATTTGAACGTTCGGAACTTCAGGTACATATAAAATGATCTGAAATGAAGTAAAACGAAAAAAATAAAACAAAATCAAATGAATAAAAATAAAATAAAAATGAAATAAAAAAAAATAATTGTTAAAAAATGAAATGAAATAAAATGAACTAAAAAGAACTAAATTTAGCTAAGAAAAAGCCATACAATAAAAGTAAACTAAAAAGTATTAAAATGAGCTAAAAAGAGCAAAAATGAACTGAAATGATATAAAATCAGCTAAAATGAAACAAGTAAAAAGAAAATGATATAAAATCAAATAAAATTAAAATAGAAGTAAAATAAATACAAGTAAACAACAGAAAATGAACTAAAATAATCTAAAAATAGCTCCAATTGACTAAAATGATATAAAGTGAGCTAAAATGAAATAAAATGAAACAACTAAAAAGAAAATGATATGAAATCGAATTAAATTAAAGTGAAATAAATACAAGTATAACAAAAGAACATTAAAGAAAATGAACTAAACTGAGCTAAAAATAGCTCAAATTAAAAAAATCAAACCAAATGAAACCATATAAAAGTGAACTAAAAAGTACTAAAATGAGCTGAAAAAGCCAAAATTAACTGAAAAGTATAAAGTGAGCTAAATGGAAGTAAAAAGAAACAATTAAAAATAAAATTATATAAAATAACATAAAATAAAAGTGAAAGAATACAAGAAATAAAATAGAAGTGAAATAAATAGAAATAAAATAAAAGAAATGAAATAAAGGGGAATGAACTTAATGAAAATGAGATAAAAAGAGCTTAAATTGGCTCAAATGAGCTAAATGAGCTAAATATGTTAAACAGAGCCGAAATCAACTAAAATGATTTAAAATGAAATAAAATAAAAAGAAATTAAATAAATTGAAATAAACGGCAATAAGCTAAAATTAACTTAAATGAGATGAAATAAATAAAATAAAAAAAATTTAAAACATAAAATGGAAAAAATATAAATAAAATAAACTAAAAAGAACTAAAATAAGTTAAAAAGGGCTAAAATTACCTAAAATTAACAAAAATGACACGAAGTAAGCTAAAATTAAATTAAATGAAAAAAAATGAAAATAAACTAAATAATTAGAAACAAAATTAAATAATTTAAAATAAAATGAAATACAATGAAATCAAGTGAAATAAAGTGAAATGAAAGGAATTAAAATGAACTAAAATGAACAAAAAGAGCTAAAAGTGACTAAAATGAAAAAGAAATAAAATGAACTAAAATGAGCTAAAATAAAACTAAATAGAAATGAAATAAAATAAAGTGGAATAAAATAAAATAAAATAAACTGAAATGAACTAAAAAGAAGTAAAATAAAATTATATAAATGAAATGGAAAGAAAGAAATAAACTAAAAAGAACTTAAATGAGCTAAAAGGAGGCAAAATTATCTAAAATTAACAATAATGACAAGAAGTAAGAAAATAAAATTGAATAAAAAAAATAAATTAAAATAAATTAAATAAATAGAAACGAAATAAAATAATTGAAAATAAAATCAAACAAATAGAAATTAAATAAAATACAATGAAATGTAGTGAAATAAAGTGAAATGAAAGGAACTAAAATGAACTAAAATGAGCAAAAAGAGCTAAAAGTGACTAAAATGAAAAAATAAATAGAAATAAAATGAACTAAAATGAGCTCAAATGAAGTAAAATAACTGGAAAGAAAATGAAAGAAAATTAAATTAAATTACATCAAATGAAATAAAATGAATCAAATGAGTTAAAATTAAATGAAGAGTAATGAATAGAAGTGGACTGAACTTAACTAAAATAAGCTTAAATTAACTTAAATGACATAAAATGAACTAAAATGGAAAAATAAATAAATAGAAAGAATATGAAATAGATTAAATAAAAATAAATAAAATGAAAAAAAAATATAAATAAGCTAAAAGAAAACCAAAAAGAACTGAAATAAGCTGAAAAGAGCCAAAATTACCTAAAATTAACAAAAATGACATGAAGTAAGAAAATTCAATTAAATGAAAATAAATTAAATAAATAGAAACAAAATGAAATTATTAAAAATTAAATGAAATAAATAGCAATTGAATGAAATACAACAAAATTATGTGAAATGAAAGGAACTAAAATGAACTAAAATAAGCAAAAAGAGCTAAAAGTGCCTCAAATTAAAAAATAAATAGAAAAGAAATGAACTCAAATGAAATACAATGAAATAAAATGAAAGGGAATAAAATGAAATAAAATGTAATAAAATGAAATAAATTGAAATGAAATTAAGAAAAATTTGCTAAAATGAGCTACTTTTGAATCTTTTTAAATTTTTGAATCCGAGAGGATGTAACTTTACAGAAACTTTGGTAAGTAGTATGGACATGGTAAATAGCAATATATATATTACTAATAATTTCTTCCGGGGGCTGTGAAACTCTAATTAAATGAAATTGAAAGAAGTGAAATAATTAGTAAAACGAATAAAATGAATACAGAGAAAAGTAAATAAATAAAATGAGATAAGAGGAAAAAATAAAATTATATCAAAAAATGAAACAAGTAAAAGCAAAATCAAATCAAATTGAATAAAATAAACGTGACAGAAATAGAAACAGCCTAAAATAAAAGGAAATAAAATGGACTCAAATTAACTAAAAAGAACTAAAATTAATTCAAATGAACCAGAATGAGCTAAAAGGAAATAAAATAAAATAAATTTGAATAAAATGAACCTAAATGTGCTAAAATGAGCTACATTAAAATAAAGTTAAAAATAATAATTTAATTAAATAAATAGGAGTAAAATAAAAGAAATAGAAAGAAAATTAAATTAAATGAACTTAAATGAACTAAAATGAGCTAAAATGACATAAAATGACCTAAAATGAAGTAATACGAAAGAAATACAAAATCAAATGAATTAAAATAAAATAAAAGTGAGGTAAATAGCAATACAATTTTTAAAAAATGAAGTGAAATAAAATGAACTTAATAGAACTGAAATTAGCTAAGAAAAAGTCAAAATTACTTAAATTAACGAAAATGACATAAAATGAGCTGAAACGAAATAAAATTAAAAAATAATATCAAATGAAGTCAAGTGAAATAAAATAAAAGTAAACTAAAAAGTACTAAAATAAGCTAAAAAGAGGCAAAGTTAACTAAAATGATGAAAGTGAGCTAAAACGAAACAACTAAAAAGAAAATGATATAAAATCAAATAAAATAAAAGTGAAATGAATACAAATAAAACAACAGAAAATGAAAAAAATTAACTAAAATAAGCTCAAAATAGCTCAAATTATCTAAAATAATATAAAGTGAGCTAAAATGAAATAAAATAACTAAAAAGAAAATGACATAATATAAAATAAAATAAAAGTGAAGTAAATACTAGTAAAACAAAAAAAAAGAAAATGAAATAAGCTGAGCTAAAATTAAAAAATCAAATGAAATAAAATACAAGTGAGCATACATACACATTAAAATGAGCTTAAAAGGACCAAAATTAAGTAAAATGATATAAAGTGAGCTAAAATTAAATAAAAAGAATCAATTAAAAATAAAATTATATAAAATAACATAAAATAAAAGTGAAATAGATACAAGTAAAACAAAATAAAATGAACCAAAATGAGCTAAAAAGAACTAAAATTAACTAAAATGACATAAAATGAATTGAAATAGAATAAAAAGAATTAAAATGATATAAAATAAGCTAATATTAACTGAAATGACATAAAATGAGCTAAAATGAAAAAATAAAATAAAACGAAATGAAATCAAATGAAATAAAATAGGAGTGAAATAAATATAAATAAAAGAAAAGAAAATTAAATGAAGCGGAGTGAGCTTAATCAAAATGAGCTAAAAAGAGCTCAAATTACCTAAAAAGAGCTAAATGAGCTGAATGAGGAAGTGTGTTATAAATAGCCAAAAGCAACTAAAATGATATAAAATGAAATAAAATTTAAAAAATTGAATTAAATCAATTGAAGTAAGCTCAAATTGACTCAAATGAAATAAAATAAAAAAATAAAACGAAATAAAATTTTAAACATAAAATGGAAAAAATATAAATAAAATAAATTAAAAAGAACTGAAATGAACAAAAAAAAGCAAAAATTACCTAAAATTAACAAAAATGACACGAAGTAGGCTAAAATAAAATAAAATGACAATAAACTAAATAAATGGAAACAAAATTAAATGAATAAAAATAAATTAAGATAAATAGAAATAAAATGAAATTAAATAAAATACAATGAAATGAAGTGAAATAAATTGAAATGAAATGAAATAAAATGAACGAAAATGCGCAAAGAAGCTGAAAGTGACTAAAATGAAAAAAAGAAATAAAATGAACTAAAATGACATATAAAGAGCTCAAATTAACTAAAATGAGCCAAAATTAAATGTAAAAAAATAAATAAATAAAACATAAAATAACGAAATAAAATCAAATGATATAAAATAAAAATGAATAAATTGAAATGAAATAAAGGGAAGTAAAATTATCTAAAAGGAGCTAAAAAGAGCCCATACTAACTGAAATGAGCTAAATGAGCTAAATGAGCTAAAATGTGTTAAATAGAGCCAAAATCAACTGAAATGATATAAAATGAAATAAAATAAAAAGAAATTGCATTAAATGAATTGAAATAAAATTAAATATGCTAAAATTAACTCAAATGAAATAAAATGAAGAAAAAAACAAATAAAGCGAAATAAAATATAAAATGGAAAAATATAAACTGAAAAGGATTGAAATGAGTGAGAAAAAAAAACGAAATTACCTAAAATTAATAAAAATGACACGAAGTAAACTAAAATAAAATTAAATGAAAAAAATTAAATGGAAATAAACTGAATAAATAGAAACATAATTGAATAATTGAAAATAAAAGCACAAAATAAAAAAAAAAAGAAAATTAAATGAAATACGATGAAATAAAGTGAAATGAAATGAACTAAAATGGACTAAAATGAACTAAAATGGATTAAAATGAGCAAAAAGAGCTAAAAGTGACTAAAATAAAAAAATATAATGAACTAAAATTAGCTATAAAGAGCTCGAATTAACTAAAATGAGCTAAAATAAAACGAAATAAAAATAAAATAAAATGAAATATTTAGTAATAAAATAATATAAATAAGAAGAAAATGGGATAATGAGAAATGAAATAAAATGATCTAAAATAAGCTAATAAACTGAAATGGCCTAAAATGAGCTCAAGTGAAAAAATTAAAAAAAATAAAACGAAATAAAACAGAAGTGTAATATATAGAAAAAAATATAAGAAAATGAAATAAAGTGGAGCGAACTTATCAAAAATGAGCTAAAAAGAGCTCAATTTAACTAAAATGAGCTAAATGAGCTAAATGTGCTTAAAAAGAGCCAAATTCAATTAAAATGATATTTCTATTTTAAAAAATTAAAAGAAATTAAATTTAATAAATTGAAATAAGCTAGAATTAACTCAAATGAAATAAAATTTAAAAACAAGACAAATAAAATGAAAACAAAAATTAAAAATATAAAATGGAAACAATAGAAATAAACTAAAAAGAACTGAAGTGAGCTAAAAAGAGTCAAAATTACCTGAAATTAACAAAGATGACACGAAGTAAGCGTTCTAGATATAAGATTTTATGTAAATAGGTGTAAATAAATGTAAATAGTAAGGATAAGATTTAGAAAATATGTAGATAGAAATATTGTAAGAAATGGAAGTCATGTAAACCCTTAGGGGACACATTATGAATAAAGAAGAAGAAGAATTCAATGTGATCAAATAAAGAAAATAAAATTCAATTTCCGATAAAAGGAACCTTTTTTCATGATCTCTCCTTTTGTTCTTAGTAAAGATGATTGAATTTAATTGAAAATCTGAAACAAAAAAATATATTTCAAACAAAGAAATAATTTTTAGAATTTGTATAATTAATTGAATAAAATCATTATTAATACAAATTACTCATCTGATAATTCCAGTGAACGACCAGTATTGACATCCAAGAATGTTGAAAAAGCAGCTATTAAGTACCTGAAAATAAGATTGTAGTAAATTTCATGGTATAATTCACCTATTTGTAAAAAGGAAATTTCAGAAAAATGAAAATGACAAAAATATATGTAGAATAAAGGAAATTAAAAAAAAATTTGAAATAAATGGTATTAAATGGTTATCAAAATATTTTCAAAGTGAAATTTACATAAAGATATGCAATATCTTAATTTTATACTAAAAAGATTGGGCATTTTAAAAGAGATTGCCCTGAATTGGCAAACAAAAAATGTGTAAAGGCCAGAGAGGTATATAGTTGTCATTATTGTCACCGAAATAATAATACGTTAAAAGATTTTCGAGTCCATAAAAAACACTCTTTAGAGCGAGAACATTTAAGACAAAAATTTCGAGATCAAAAATCACAGAATGAATTATTTCAGAAAAGACCGGAATCTTCTGAAACTGATTCAAATGAAAGAGTCATTTTTAGACTCAGGGAATTAGGGGAGGATGGACCAGCCCCTATAGTAAAGCTGGAAAATTTAGCTTTCCTGTTTCGAAAATGTGTTTTCATGATTGACACTGGAGCCAGTGTCAGCTTGATTAAAGGAAATAGATTGAAACCGTTTGTAAATGTAAATCGGAAGCGAATTTTCAATTTCATAAGAATTGGCTCAAACAGGATCACTACTCTTGGAGAATTTATATTAATGATAAGAGGACTTGAAACTACTTTCCAGATAATTCCACAAAATTATCCTATACTTCAGGATGGAATTATAGGAATAACCTTTTTGACGCAACATAGAGCAGTTATAAACTATTCGAATGATCAACTTTCAATATGTAAGGATCGTTTCCCTTTACTTTCTCATGTTACTGTGCAAATATCTGCCAAGACGAAAAATTTATTCCATTTGCCTCTAATTGAAACTCAACTTAATGAGGGATATGTTAGGAAAATTCCGTGTGGCCTGGAATTTTCACTGGAGAAGCTTTAGTTCTTAATAAGAATGGAAAAGCGAATCTTTTTATTGTAAATTCTACCCCGAAGTAGGTTACTATATTAGACAGGAATATGCAACCGCCATATTGGTTCCTGGACAGTTTGCGGGCAACAATGCGATAATCATGTCCTGTATTTTAGTTAAAATTAAGTTTAGAATATATAAAAAAATGGTCTGCTGTAGTGCTTTGTCTTGTGAAACCAGAGGAAAAGATGGATTTAAACTTTAACGTTTTCCACTAGGACAAATAGAAAGACTGTCAATATGGATTATAAATTGTAGACGCGTCAAATAGGAACGAAATTGTAATTGAAGATTATACGAAGTAGGTACTTATATTTATGACTGATACAATATAATTCAAATATCTGGGGTCTAAGGCTTATGGTTATATGTAATTAAATTGCCTGCGAGCATTTTTTTGGTATGTTTCAGCGAAATAAGATCCAGAAGAAAGTAAGGTTAGGAACCTGTGTTTGTTTTTTTTTAATCTAATAAAAACATATATTTTTTGCTATATGTATGCATTTTGATATTCATTTCGAATTACATAAAATTTCGATTCAATAGTTGAAACCTACGTGTTATCGGAAAAAGAATAATTTGCCATTTTTCTTTTCAATTGATCATTATATTATAAAGTTTATAAAAATTTATCTCTTTAATAATATTATTATCTTGGAATATTACAGCTAAATTTACTTGAGTTTTGTTTCACATTACTATTTAATTAGGTTCTAGACCAAACCGTATCTCTTAAAAATTCGATATCAAGTTAGCGATTTTGAATTTCGCGGGGAACCAAGATGTCAGCTTCCATATTTCCATCTAATAAAGTACCTTCACAATACTGGCTGTCTCTTTATTCCGAGCTTTATCCTCCTGCCCCCTGGCGTCATAAGTGATGATTTTAGTGCAAGGATTAATTTTACAGCAAGGCGGTTTTGATACTTTTAAAGGAAAGCTATACTCAAATTTCCAGCTACCTGGTAATATGGTCTGCTGTTATCACGTAAAATACATATTATATCATTATTCATGAGGAATACGGAAGCAGTCATGAGAATGTAATGTAATCTTCCAAACTTTCAAACTCTATCTATTTTTTAACGGATCTTTACATATCGGCACTCACAGATTCCGAAAATTAGAAAATGCTAAAGACATTTTTAATTTCGATGAAAATTAAAAAAGGTATATACTTTTCAACATTTTGAAAATTTTCAGAAAATGGGAAAATAGTATATTGCACAACAAGGGTTGACAGGCTATGATTGTAACGAGTGCGAAGTTTGAGCAACATTATATATGTGAATATTTACAGCGGTGCCCTCCCGCTCCCCATGAGGCGTTGGAAAGGTGTATGGGTTTGAGCAACATTATATATGGGACTATTTACAGGGATGCCCTCCCGCTCCCCATGAGGCGTTAGAAAGGTGTATGGGTTTGACTAATATTATTTCTTTAACAAATCACAGGGGTTCCTTTCCGCCCACATGAGTCGTTGGAAAGGAGTACGGGTTTGACCAATCACTTGGAGAGTGTCGCCACTCAGGGGCTGTCGCCATTCAAGATTAGTCGTCACGGTAAACAACAGTAAAGAAAGACCTGACGCTTAGATGTATAACTAATTTTCTCGAAAATTATAAATCGTGTCTTAAAATGCATGCAACCAAAAATTTGTACCTACAACTTTTGCTTGCAGAATTTTGCAAAATTTTTTGTATTGGGTGCGGATTTTAATAGATTTCGATTTCAAATCATATCACTAGTTTCAGAGAGCATCAAGGAAGTATTGTGCAAATTTTGACTCATTTATATCTTTTTCTTCTGAAGCTGTGTCATGTTAAAATGACTGATTAAACATTGCTGCCTAATTATATAAAAATAATTAATTTTTTGCCCACTTTATACAAAAATATATTTATTAGTTGAGTAAAGAACGCTTTTGTGTGAAACGTTTCATAATGAAACAAATGCCTTTTGCGGAACAGTACTATTAAATAAAAGGCGTTTCCGTTGGTAAATTAAAACCCTTTTATCTTCAAAATTATTAACTTTAGAAAGATAGCGTTCATTATGAAAATTGTTCGTTTCAACTCATATTTCCGATTCTAAAAATACTTTTTTCAAATCAAATAATATTACTCAGCATAGAAATGAGAATAATTGTTTCCATTATGTTACTCATTAGCGCTTTTTATTGCAAAAACGATGGATCTCGTCGAATAAGTGTCAGGGAAACTTTCATTCTCCTTATTTTCAATTAATTTCTTATATCTTGCAAACGCCATAAATTCCAGATGGACATCTCGCAGATTCGGAATCAATGAGATCATTCTGAGAATTCAGAGAGAATTCGATTTTGTCGAAAGAGAACTGGGGAAACTCAATGTATTTTTAAAGCAGGGACTTCCGTTACTACCAGATAAATTACCTACGGCTAAGTTCATCGAGCACTTGATCGACATCCAGGGAAGTTTTTTTGATCAGACAAGGGAATCACCAATTAAAGAGGCAGTTAATTCTCAGCCATACAGTGTAGAGGAACTATCGTCTTTCGCAGTAAGAAATACTGGTAGCCATCTGGAGGAGTGAATTCTCCTAGCTATTTATCAATTCGTCGTATTGAAATTATTCTTTATTTATCAAAACAGAAATTAAATTGAGCCAATAAAAAAAGTAAAAAACTTCGTTTAGTAAATGGAAATTCACTGATCCGAGGTAGTAAACGTAAGGCCTGAAGTAAAAATTGAATCATTGATCAAATAAACTACAATAAACTAAAATTAAATTAAAATAATTAACGCTAGTTTAATAAAGGCGTATTATTATGGAAACCTAGAACTGTCAAAACGATCGGCAGACATAAAGTGACCCAACGGTGTGGAGTTTCGGAAGGAATTTTGAAGGCGGGTGATGGGCTCGCGCGTCCCTGTATTGCCTTGTCTAAGGGGTGTGTAGTTGTGACGTGGTATTTCATACTACGAACAAAATACCAAAAATCAATACTTTTTGAACCTACAAAGGCGATATTAAAATTGTAAACTGAATTTGAGCGGTATTGAATCATTAGTCGAATGCAGAGTCCATCTCGAGTACGTAGCTTTCTCTGCCAGTTGTGACATACCGACAGTTTAATAAATGAATTTGTACTATCAAACTTTAAAATTAAATTATATCTTCGCCAGACTGCAGGTCACTTAAAGTTCCTCACAAATGTGAACTAATCATATCGAATCTCGATTTATTCTGTTAAGCACTAGGCACACTTAGGGCCAGCCGACCTTGTCAAAACATTGGTCGACCTAACGTTGACAACTTGGAAAGTCATGAAGAATCACAACAAGTTATAAGAGTAGTGCAAGCTGAAATTTTTATCCAAGTGTCAGTGGCGCTTCTTTATTGGTCAGAGAAACAGTAGGGTATTGGTTCTCTTTACCACAATAATAATTGGGTGATTCACGCAATTCCCGCAAGATACTCTTGAACCGGAGGATGAACCTGGCGAGCTTATTATGTACTCGACCGTCTCGAAATTCAAAACTCTTGTACTTTTTTAAATCAGTCGGGGTAGAAATATTTCAGAAAGGAGTCGAACTTCCATGACCTTTCCAGTTCGGGTGTGATCCGATTGTTCCCTCTGCTGCTCATTTAAAAACTAATTATCCACCCTTTCAACGGGGTATTTAGAATAAAACTAATACAGTGAAGGTTAATTTGAAATAAACAAATTATTAGAAAGGGCGTATTCCCAATAATTTTTTGTTTGATAGGTTCCACCATTTATTGCATATTTATTCAATAATTACAACCTTTACTGGTACTGAAATAGACCTTCAAATTTAGTTATATAATTTCAAGAGCAGACAATAATAAATTACAATTAATCAGTGATTGTCTATGTCACGAGGAATTAAATTTAATCAAATGTACCAAAATTAAAGTTCGGTTGTGTTATGAAAAATATCGTATGTAGCGAGGGGAAGAAATTGGACTATCCTTTCATGTGTGCAAACATCACACTCGACGTAAAAAGTCCAATTTCTTCCCCTTGCTGCATAATATACTAATAAACTACGTTCTCATCATAAAAACAATGTTAGGGGCAGAATACGTCAAGTGTACTCACATAAAATTAATTGTTTTTGGATTTAGCTGAAACTTGGCTGAATTATAGTTCTAATGGGCCTATATTAATTTACAAAACCACAGGTCTATTCATCAACTGGATGTCAATGTGCAGGGGCCTGAAGTTTTCACTTTTTCACACGTTTCTTCACCTTCACCTTGGTGTAACTCACGAAGGAATAGTAAGGAGTGGTATCACCCTATGTTTGGCGAGCAGAGGTGGGACGAATAGCGTCCAAGAATTCGTTAATGTTTGCCACGAATAGAAACCCGTGAGCAACTCCGTGAAAATGCGCAGTGCCGCTTGCGCTGTCACGTGTTATACCCACTCCCCTATGTCGTATTTTGACATTTCGATGCATATGTAGGTTATGTTTGTTTGTATTTTTACTTTGTTGGATGTATATCACGTTCCTTAATTGTTACTGAATCAAAAACGAGGGGGTCAAAGGGCATCAAAAATACGATAAGTGTAAGTATTACAATTACATTATTTTATTAATCATTTCTCGAGTACGCAAGTAAGGGATGAAGTTAATTTCAGTGCAGGGCCGCCGAGGGGGGGGGAGCAGGGCGGAAACCCCCAGGGCCCGAGGTCCCCCCAAAGCCCTGGTTCTTTTAAATTTAGTTTAGGTTTTTTTTAAATTTTAGTTCTAAATTATTTCAAGATCCACCAAAAATTAATTGCATAATTTGATCAAGAATTTTTCGTTTTTTACATGTTGCCAGCACATAGTCACAATCCCTGCAAAGTTTTTGACGTTTCTACTTCCTATTATATAAGTAAGTACCGTCTTGTAAACAGAAAAAAATATCCATCGACACCAAGGATCGTTCTTAGCCTAAACACTTAAGCGGCATTGGACTTTCATGAACATGTAAGCGATGGCAGATATGTCATGAATTCTTTAGCCAGTTTAGTCATACGAGATCAGCGATTCAAAATTTAGTTTACGGTATGCATTCGTCACGAGAAGTCGGTTTAAAAGTTATGTAGTAAATAAAAATATATTTTTGAGTGTTTGTGCGTAAACTACACAGTGTTGTGCTAAAAGTAAGTTATAAACATAAGTCGGGGGCACAGGTGAGGAAGGAAAAACATTACCGTGAAAAGGAGACATCAAAATGACAATTTTCTTTAAACACATTTTTTAAGTTTTCTAGTTCTGAAGCTGAAGTTTTATCAGATCTTTCTTCAGCATCAAGTCCTTCGGTACCTCATGAAGACAGAGTCCGCTCTATCGACGTTGAGGGGATCTATCAGCATTATAAAACGGTATTTGAATTCAGTAGAATTCTCTTGAATTTTTAATCGTTCTCATGAATTCAGCAGAATTCTCATGAATTTAGTAGAATTCTGTTGCATTATGTGAAATTCTCTTGAATTCAAGAGAATTCTCCAAAATTAGGCAGAATTCCCTTTAATTAAACATAATTCTCTGGAACTCTATAAAACCAACTCGTGAATTCAGTAGAATTTTCTTGAATTATGCAGAATTCTCTTAAATTGCGTATAATTCTTTTAAATTCAGCAGAATTCTCTTGAATTCAGTAGAATTCTCTTCAAATATGTAAAATTCTCTCAAACTTCGTTTGATTCTCTTGAATTCATTAGAATTCTCCTAGGTTTGGCAGAATTTTCTTCAATTTAGTCCAATTATCGTGCTTTCTTTCAAATTCAACAGAATATTCTTGACATCAGTACCATTCTTTCGAATTTGAGAGAATTCTATAGAGTCAGGCAGAATTCCCTTGAATCAATCATAACTTTTAGGAATTCTGTATAAATAACTCGTAAATACAATAGAATTCTCTTTATTTATGCATTGTCTTAAAATGTGTATAATTCTCTTGAAATCTGTAGAATTATCTTCAATTCAGTAGAATTCTCTTACATTTGGCAGAATTCTCTTGAGTTGGACGGAATTCTTTTGAATTTAGTAGAATTCTTTTGAATTGAGTAGGACTCTGTTGATTTCTGTAAAATTATCTTAAATTCTGTAGAAGATTCTTGAATTCTGTAGAATTCTCTTGAACACTTTTGAACTTATTAAAAGATTTTGAACACTTCTGAATTTATTAGAATAAGCTTTGATTTATTTCGAATTAATTAGTCTTTCGAATTTTTATTCTTGTAAAAGTTACAAAAAATGTGGATGAAATTCCATTGAAAAATGCGACACGCCAGAGTGATAATTAAATGATTGATGATTTCAGTGTACGAGTTTAACAAAAAGTACCAAGTTACTTGTTCCGGGTGCATTTTAAAATGCAAACATACGCCCGAAAAAATCCCTCCGATGACGTATATGCAGAGATGATTTTATTACCTTGTAATGTGGTTTCTTTACTTAGCGAACATAATGAAAGACGTCATCAAAATCATTCGACCACGGTGCTTTGCCTAGATAAAAATCATACTAAAAAATAATTAAGTAGTAATTTTCCATACATATCTGCGAAAATAAAACGAAATTGAAAGGTGTCTCGGGTGACTATTTTTAATTAGAAATTTTTTGCCTGCTTTGTTTGAGAGTAGCTGAGACGGGGTTTGTTAAATATACAAGGTGTGTTTTTCATTAGGATTTTTGAATATTATTTTAGGGATAGGAATATCTAATAAAGTCCTGCGAAAGTAACATAAGATTTCAGGCTCGATGTTGTATAATTTTGAGGTTTTTGATAAAATATCCGTCGGTCGTGCTAAAAGTTGAAGCTGAGGTAGAAAATTTGAGAAAATCTGGAATTTCGTTTTTAAACTTTTCACGTGCTGTATTATTTACCGAAGGTCCAAAACATATTTGTAGGGTACCTCTAGACGTGGAATTTCATAGGCTTTCCAACTGTTTTCTCAAAAATTCCCTATCTCTTTTTTTCACCGAAATATCGTGGTTCGAAGTCAGCAGTGACTTTCAATAGCGCTTATAAGAGTCGTGCGCCTAATTTCCGACGTTAGTGTGTATATATACATAGTTAAAAGTTTGTCATAAGGACAACCGCAGGATTTAGCTGGGAGCAGGTGCTAATCTAAAAAATTGCACCCGCTCCCAGCGAAATCGCGGTAAAATTTCATCTGTCACTACGTCTCACGACCGAGAGATAGGTGGTTACAGTCTGCGACGAATTCAATACGATGATCCGGCAAAAGTTTTGTGCACCCTGAGGACACGGAGCAAACCAAGGAAGACCACCTTCTGCATTTTCTCCGCAAGTGTCTCAACATTTTCTTAGCACGCAGGAATGCTTTTCACGCTAATAACCAGTGAAACCTTGGTACCTCCAAGAGCGCCGACGATCAAGATGATTAGCTTAACAGAATATTCCGGGTATAATTGTCGCAAATCACTTATAAGGTCTTCATACCTCTCTTTCTTTTCATTGTCTTCGGCTATGATGTTTTTTTTTTATTTTCTGCCGGAAATTTGATAACGAACATGGTTCGTTTCTCGAAATGAAGAAGAACTATATCAGGCCTCGAGTGCGCAACAGAAACAATAGTTGAGAATACGAAGTTTCAGTACATCCAACACTTTTCATTCTCGAAAATTGGCTCTATTTACCTAGGAACATTTAGCGGAGCGGTATTTGGGCTGATGCCGTCAGAGTGTCAGTGATGGAAATAAAGCACTCTTACTGCTGCATTATGCTTTTCGATGTAGGTGGTTTCCGTTCGAGTAAGACGACCAGATAATATAAGTCCTAGATGCTCGGGGTGTATGACACGCTCTGCAGCTATCATCGGGAATGTCTTGGCTCAAAATGTCGCGGCGGTATGCTGGAGTGGAAATGACACCGTCCTGACATGCCAAAATGAAACCCTCCGTACCCGACTTCAATCCGGGTGATTTAAGGAAAGCAAACGTTAGCTTATACGACATCGACAGAACCTCCAAATTTCTTAATTCGGGCCTTCAGGAGTGAGTTATTGAGATAGATTAGATTTAATGCATTTTGCTCATCCCTGATAGTGAAGTCAAAGCCGAGTGATTCAGCTGCCTCCTTCGCTGCTTTGCACGGAAAAGCCCCTTTGCCCACTTCTTCGTGTTTCCTGGCCATCTCGAGAAGAGGGTCTTGTCTATTTGCGACTATATGTGCTGTACCCAGAATAATCCTGTTGTGAAGACATTCAAGACTTAGTATTCCGCGATCACCTTGACGGCGTGAAATGTAAAGTCACGGAACAGAAGATCTAAGGTGCATGCTTTTGTTCATGTGCATAACCTTTCGGGACCCGATATCGAGGGATCTGAGTTCGTTCTTCATCCATGGAAACACTCCAAATGAATAGAGCACTACCGGGACGGAAGCATGTTCGTCGCAAATACTTTATTCGTCGCTGACAGTTTGGAAGACCAAATTCGTTAGATAAGATGTTTGCATCTGCATTAGAGAGTATCCTTTACAGATTTCACGTACTGAATGCGGCTCTGTGGGATGCCAAGGTATGTATAGGTCTCTTCAGCGCCAAGGTGTCGTAAAGCGCTTCTGTCGACGAGCTCAGTGTCTTTCGGGATGCCATTAACTTTTCCTTTCTTCAAATAAATCTTGGCGCATTTTTCTAACACAAACTCCATTCCAATCCCTTGAGCGTACTCTTCGACAATGTCTAAAGCTAGATGTAGTTTCTCTTAATTTTAAGCGTAGATCTTAAGATCATCCATGTAAAATACATGGGTGACCATATGGTTTCGATTTCAAGGTTTACCGCAGAGGTACCCTTCGGAATGGCGAAGTACGACATAAAGTGGGAATAATGTAAGGCAAAGGAGGAGAGGGCTCATGATGTCGCCTAGAAGCACACTTCTCTGAAAGGTGATACTGTTAGTGATCACACGATGTTTTCCAGATGAGATAGTAAATCTGGTTTTCCAAAGCGGCATTTATCTCTCTGTGCGCCTCACGGTGTGTTGATGAGCATTATAGCTTTCCCACAGACAGATGATAAGTCTATGGGATTTTGAATCAAAAGCTTTTCGGTAATCAATCCAGGCCATAAATAGTTAACGCTGATAGAATTCGGTGTCTCTGCAGACACACCTCTCAATTAGCAGGTTCTCTGGTCAGCCTGCTACGCCTTTCTTTGAGCTGCGTTGTTCGCACATCCCTCGCCATACAGGTTGAATTGCCTGAATAATCATATCATTCAGGATAGCTGTGAAAATCTTATAAAGTGTGTACAGAAAAGTTATTGGCCTGTAATTTTTAGGGTCAGCTAAGTTGCCCGTCTTCGGCAGAAGCACGGTGCGCTCTTCCATCAACTACTCCGGAATAGGCTCTTCCGACTTTAGATATGAGGTAAAAATGCGCTCCAGATGCTACTGGGTTGAAGGAACCTTGTTCCACCAGAAGGTCTTGACACCATCTGGTCCTGGAGCGGAATAGTCCTTCATGCCTCTTAAAACATTTTTCACCTCCTGGATGTTGTGAGGGCACTGCACAGCTCCTTGAACCTAATTATATTTATTGAATGTTCTTTCAGTGGGCGGGTTCTTCGGAAAAATCTCCACGAAGCTCGTCATCACGTTCAGCCATATTTTTGGGTTTAGGAGAAACCTGAATGTTGATGTTTCTCCGGGTCCTGAAGCATCGCTCTTCCTCTATTGGATGTCTGCTCGCGGCTGGTCTCAGTTTTGCCTCTCTTTCTCTGTTTCTGGCTTGTTTTGGCTGCGTTTGAGTAGGCCCTCCGCTTATATAACCCCTTTTCCGGAGTTGATCGGTACGGTTTCGCGGACGTTTATGCGATGAATGCGAGTCCCTGAGTCGATCCGTCCACTTGAAAGTAATGAAATACTGCAGGTCAGTCGCAATGACTCCATCTAATTTGGCTTCCCCAACTCTAGGATAGTCGGCATTGTTGTCCGAACCATTGTCGGGAGCCCTGTGCGTTCGATTGTTTTGAACCGCACTTACTACAACTATGTTTGGTGTTATGCTCGTTGTTCCACGAGCAGCTAGGGAAAAGGGTTGGTTCATCCTTGTAGAGCCCCGAATTCAAGGATAAGGCTGCATCCTCTGAGAGGTCGCCCTGTATCCTAGAGTCACTGTTTAAGGCACATCAACCAGGTGCCATTCAGCGTTCGGCACGGTTAGCACGCCTCCGCTTATGGGTTATTCCTTTGGGACCATCCCTGGACAATTGTCCACAATCCGTATTAATTATCGTAACCATATTCAGCAGAAAACGTTGGTACAGCGACCTTCTATCCGCAACCCGAGGACGAGTTCAATTGTTTTGTCATAGGCCCTTCGGTTGGATTCCTAAGATACATATATATATAAACTAAAGGTTAACAACCACCGCAGGGTCCCACTGGGAGTAACTGTCATCTAAAAAAATGACATCTTGATAGCGACATTTTTCGTAATTTTGCGATTATCTACTGTTGGTTATCTACTGTTGGAAAATGTAATGTCCGATAAGAAGTCCTTAAATATTTATAAATATTAAAGAAAGAACTCTTTGTATCAATAAATATTGTTAATTAAACTTCAAGCTTTGATTCTAATGCATGAGCATACCATAAAAATGTTTCATTAAGTTAAAAAGTATGAATGAAGAAGAGGCGAAATTTTTTTTTCGGGTTAAAAAATAATTTTTTGCTCTCACACATTAATTAATTATAAAAGTGCAATGAAACTTCGTCAATACATACAACATCCTTGATGAAATGTTATACTCACAAAAGTAAAGGAATTCTTTTGTCAATTTTCCAGTTAATTAAGATTATCTACTGTAAATCATTATCTACTGTAGGGTGGTTTCCCCTACGCAGTTTCTTGCGTTTGCGACTTTGCTGTTGAAAACATACTGGCCTTCATCCCACGCATCAACATTACACGAGTATCGATATCGCTGCTATTCTGAAATGGGAAATACCTGTTTTTGACAATAGCACAACTAGGCACAAAGTTGGAGCACAAGGTCAGATACTTTCCGAACAGACCTCGTATATGTACCAAGATTGTAAAATTACCTTTTCTTTTTGAAAAAAAAATGTTAGTTGTGGAAATGATTCTTGACTTGCACTTGTAGAATGCGATAATAGTAAAATGGACACAGAAGTGACCAAAGAGCAATCGATCAATCGTTTGTCGAACCGATCGGTTGTCAAACGAGTGGTCCCCTTTTGAAAGCTAGGTCTGACAGACGAGCCTGGCTTTGCCTGTTATTAAGCGCAGACCTAGCAGATAGAAGGTGAGCTCTAACGACCTATACCGATCAGCTCGTAAATTCCACGTGCATAGTTCAACGACGTTAACCAATCAACTAGGTTGGTGTAGACCATCTACTGTGGTATATGTGCACCTAAGTGCATACGTGCCTTATACCCTTGTCGCCAAAGAAGAGGTATTTCATTGCATCAAATACTAGATAGAAGCAATGTTCAATCAATATGAATTCTAATACTTATCTTTTTCGAATTACCTATTTTCATTTTGAATTATCGACACACAATATACTATATGCCTGATTTTATACTTTAGAGACTATGAAGGCGCACATTACTACAGAAAGTACTTCAGTAACCGTAAATGTCACCTATTTTGCAATTATTTATAATATAAGAGAAGCCCGGCCAAAGCGAGTAAGTGCTGTTATGCTGAAGTGATAATAAGTGGGGTCATCTGGCCCTTTTTTATCGTTAGTGCACTAAAACTTGAACACCAGGACACTGTTCAGGACACTGAGCTCATCAGTTGTAATAGGGGCTATCAACCCTCTAGGAAATCCATGTATCCAAAATTATGGTATAACGTTAAAGTTCAGTAATTACAATGATAAAATATGGTTTTCTCGTTATCAGAACTTCAATATCATTATAATTCGATCAGTATTTATATTTTAGTCTTCATTCTGTAGAAAAATATCCATAAAAACAAAGTCTTTTTTACAATTTTTGAAATTACTGCTACCCGAAAATTTATTCAACATTTTTTATGTGGTTTTGGCTTTACACTACTTACTACATATACTCTTAGATTTGGTCATCTACTTTTCTAGATTTGACGACAGATTAAACAGGAAGTATAAATATCTAAAACCTTTAGTAAAATATTTCAATCTTCTTAATTATTCTTAAAGATATAGAATTGAGTGATTTAATAAAATTGTATAATCTCGTTTTATTACACTTTGATCAGCATTCATTATTATCGCAATCCTTCTTTAAGTACTATAATATAAAATTATTAACAGTAATCAAAATAAATATTAAAATAGCTACATCAGCTTTCATACGATTTTAATTTTAATTTGAAACGGTTCTTGAAAATCTGTAAAGGATTACTTTTATTCGAATAAAAGATTTTATTCCGGAAGGAATTAGATGCGAAGAAATAAATTAATAAGTTAATTTTAGCTTTCATATCGTAATGAGATGTTTTTAAAAGACAAACACTTTCGACAAAATATTAATTGGCTCTCAGTCAAAGAAATTTCCTCACGTCACAGAAATTTTATTCTTTGTTTTTGAAATTTTGAACATCTTTTTGAAATTGGTCTATCTTGAACATTTGCAGTAGAAAATTCTTCAGTTCTTAGTGTGTATAATGTAGAATGATGTAATTTTGAATGTTTTTTTCTTCAATATTCAATTTCGAAGATTTACCTTTGAAACCTCTTCAATTTTTTAAGATGTGTAAATCAAAATTCTAAAGTTTGGATAATTTTGAAGATTAAAAGGCAAGACTTTTCAATTGTGAATCTTCTAAATTGAAAATTTGTAAATACAAATCATCAGAATTACAGAATTTTTAATTGCAATTCAAATTTCAAAACTCTTCAATTTTTAATATGTACAATTCAAATTTCTACAATTTTGAAGAGTTATAATTGAAAATTCTTAAACTTTGAACATATAGAATTGAAAGTTATTCCATTTTCAAGATTTATATTTTAGACGTATGTAATTTTGAACACCTTTTTTTGATAGTTCAAATTTGAAGATTAAGAATTAAAAAATTTTCAATTTGAACTTATTTCAATTTCAAATTCTTCAACTTTAAAGACTTACGAATGAATATTCATTAATTAAGAATGTTTATAGTTTAACATGATGTAATTTAGGACGTTTTTTGGAATATCTAGTTCAATTTTGAACATTTACAGTGGAAAATTCTTTAATTTTTAATATTTGCAATTGGAAGTTAAAAAATCTTCAATTGTGAACATTAAAAATGGGAGGATTAATTTATTTTTCGGAAATTTTGATAATTTTTCATATATGTGGCGTGGAACTAAGAAGCCGATCTTACAGCACCTTTTCAGGTTTTCGATAAAATCGTGCTTTCATGGGACGGCCACCTGCGATTGTTAAATAAACGTCATTCAAATAGTGTTATATTTCCTTTAATTTTGATCCCTCAGATGTGAGAATAGGCACAATCGATCGAATATTAAAACAAATTACGTAACATAGACAAGTGTGGGGGGGCAACCCCTTTTGTGACTTGTTTCATGGGGGAGGGGACGGGTAAAAATTGGCAAAAATGTGGTACGTAATTTATGGACGGCCCCTAAGCGGAATGACGTTTCTGCGCAAGGAATTTCGGATTATTTTTTGGTGTCAGTTTTTGTTGTAGAATTTCGGTTCGGGTAAAGTGAATTGGTCAAAGCGAATAAATTTTCCGTTTTTCCCGGCTGTTCAAAAGTTTCTTTTCTTTCGCAGATGTTATATAACTATCTTCGGAAAAGCAATCAAATGGTATAATCGAGAAATCGTGTGACAAATGCGATGAATAAGGTGAACAAAGCAATATTCATAAGCTCAGTGGTGAAGAAATATTTGCATTCCTTACGCTGCTTTGTATGGGCACATACATCTGAAGAAACAGAAATGGGAAGAAACATTCCTGTTTCCACAAGGGAACAACCAGAAGACCTTCACAATGACTGAAATTTTTTGTGATCCCTTATTCGCTGTGCCCGCTAGGTGGTCCGAGGAAACCAAAGGAAAAAATATATTGTTTAAGATTCGTTAATTAAAGAAGATTTAATGAATAAATTTGTTTTTCTAATCTTTTGTTTTCTAAGCCCTAATTTATATACGAGAATGTTTTCAAAAACAAAACTTTTCCTGATAACAATATTTTACTTACTTTTCTATAACTTAAGTGGAAAAGAATTTTGAATCATTCTTTACCAGCATATTTTTCACAAATTATTTTAATTACACGCTTTATTTCAATCTTCAGAATCTACAACTTCAAGAAATACAAATATTTAAAAATAATCTTTTGATTTTATTATAAATAATAAATCATAAAAATAGTAGAAATAATCACGCTTATACATTTCTAATTATTTAAGTATTTCAGCTGCGCGTATATACCAGGAGGTCGCAAGTTGCCAGATAAATTTATTATTCTCTCGTTCATAAAAAAATAGATGTTTATGAGTAGGTATATGATGAAGGGTATGGTGATTTATATTATTGATAAAAATCGACGCACGATCGAGAAGACATTTAAAAATGATTTAATGCAGAATGGTCGTATTGCAAAGGGAAGCGAGCAGGGGAGAAAGCCTGAATGGCAACTTGTTGCACACACCAATGACGCAATGACATAGTAGTCTCTATTATACTTTACTCTTGAAACAATCATATTATTTATTATCAGATTTAACAAAAATCCACATTTTTTAGAGTTAGTTTATCTCGTAGCTTTGATTTTCCATAGATTTTAAAATAGTCTTACGGATAAGGTAACCCATTATGCATTCGTATCACAAACGGAGACATTTTTATATATATTTGGCACCACAAGGAATGTTCTTCGGTTGGGAGAAAATCGAGATAATGGGCTTATTTACCTATGAACTATTTAAAAGAGTTGTGCGAACTTATGTTATACTTGCTAAATAAGAGTGGTAAGTATGAATCCCTATTCAATTTAAGTGTATATTGATAAATTAAATCAATGTCTTCTATCAAACTTGTGTGAAAAAAATGTAAGAAAAAAAAAGAAAATTTAAGGATTTACTGAATTTATCTCAATTTTAAAAATAAGCATTGTTGAAAATGAATTATAAAATCGTGGCAAATATTCCCATTATTAAATGCATCTAATTTTGGAATAGAACAGAAGGCTTACATTAGAACAAAATATTTCAGATTGAAATTGTTTACTTAGGAATGGTTATTCAGTGTTTTATGTTTTTTCTTTTTTTTTAGGTAAACGTTGCAATTCTTATTCAATCCAAAACTATTTGCAGAAAATATTTTAGGGAATAGAATCATTCTACAACATTATGATTAAATAAGAATTACAACTTTGACCTAAAGAAAAAGCAAAAACTTAAAACTCTGAATAACTAATATTAAATAAACAATATTTACCTAAAATATTTTTTTCTAAAGTTTATCTCTAGATATCTGCTAAAATTAGTTGCAATTAACAATGGAAATATTCTCCTCGACCTTATCAATCATTTTTGACAATGCTCATTTTTGAACTCAAGATAACTTTAGTACATCCTTAAATGAAGAAGCTGATACTATTTTTGTGTGCAAGAAAAAGCTGCCTCTTTTTTGGAACATTTTTTATTATACAGTCTACAATTTTGAGCACCGGGAGATAGCCGGGAATTTTTTATATTTGTTTTCAATTTTTCAACAAAATATCGTCTTGCTCTTTGAAAAAACTGTACCCTGGAAACAGATCAATGTGATAATTTTAAAGCGAAGAATTTACGCAGCACGAAATGTGTATTGAGTCATTGTCTTCTAGAGAAGTCTAAATTGCTAGTTAAGAAAGGTAAAAACCAAATTTTTTAAGTGACGTCACGTTTTGAAAACAGCCTTAAAAGATTTTAAAAGACTTTGAACAGAAACTTCAGATCATTCGCTTTGAAATCATGCCTAAATAATAAATATCTCTAAAAGCTGCACTGATTGCGAAGATATATTCGCTGTGAAACATTATAATGTAACTTTTGCAGCTTGTTGCGTTTCAAATGTGATATATTCAAATGTGAAATTTATTTAACAATTTGTCATGAAAAATTTAATAAACGTGAAGATTGTGATCTTCAGTATTTTTTATCATGGTCAATATCTTTGAAACCAGTGGTTCTTTTCTGTTTCAAAATGACCTATGAATCTTCATAATTTTTCCTATAATTTTTGCCTTAGCTGGTGAGCTGAAATTAATGTTTCTTATTTTATGTTTAAAACTGAGTAAAAAATGTCAATGTGACCCAAAACGTATAAAAGAGACAGACAACACCATATACTACATATTCTACCTTAGCGTAAGTTCTTCTTTTTCAAACTATAAGAATGATTTATTTATAGCATCAATTTTTCATCGACCTTATCCGGATGTTTTTTTTTCTGAAAAGACTGTCAGATATACAAGCATTTGAAGCATAAATTGACAGTTCGTTCAAATAATAAAGTTCCTTTTATATTTAAGTAAAAAAAGTGCCTTCCTAGATATTTAACTTATTAATTATGTTACTATAATTTATTTAATTATGCGCTAATAATTGGCGTATTAAAGTTCTAATTAAGGGATAATCTGAACTCCTCGCAAGTAAATTTGGACGTTCTGCAAAAGAAGGGTCCACTTTTTCGATACAATAGAGTTACGTTTAGGGCTATACAATGGCCGGATAATTTCCCAACATTTTAGGCAGAGGATGCATATATTTTTCTCTGATACTCCATTTTATGTAATTTGTCACATAAGAAGGTTTGTTTAGTGATTGTGTTATTTTATAATAATATTTTTTGAAAATATTAAACACAGACATTAAGCCCTCAACTTGGATTCTTCATTTTTGACGAATAAAACAAAAACTATTAAAATTAATAACAACATTATTAAAAAATCATCCAATGACAAAGTAGCTTCTTTTGCGATGAACAATTTTGCTTCTTAACATAGAAAATGTAGCTTATTGGTTAGAAATTAAACTATGTATCTAAAAATATAAGTATTCTATTTTTGGTTGAAAATGTATCCACTATATGGTAAAAATTCAACTATTTGGTAGAAAATTCATGTATTTTGTTGAAAATTGGCATTTTTTGTTCAAAATTATTCTTGTTGATTAAAAATTCATCTTTTGATAGAGGATTTAACTATTTTGTTAAAAATTCTTAGTTTTTTTTTGTTAAATTGTACGTATTAAATCATTGTTTTTTATTAAAAATTAATTTTTTAAACAATAAATTGAAGTATTCCACTTTTGGTTGAAAATGTATTGTATATAATTTGAAAATTCAAATAGGTGGTAGAAAATTAATGTATTTTGTTGCAAATTTATCTTCAATTAATTAATTATAAGTCTTTTGTTGAAAATTCGTCTTTTTGAGTGGGAAATGAATCTTCTGTGTTGAAAATTCATCTACATGGTTGAGGATTCAACTATTTAGTTAAAAATTCGTATTTTTTCGTTGAAGTCGACTGGTTGAAAATTCTTCTGTTTAAGTCTAGGTTTAAGTTAAAATGTAACCATTGCATTTTTAGTTTAAAACTTTTTATTCCGTTGAAAATTAAAGTATTTGTTTGAGAATTCACGTAGTTAGTTGAAAATTTATCCTTTTGAATTGAAAATACAACTTTTTTTGGTTGAATTTTAATATTCTTTGTTTGAAAATTCGACCATTCAATTGAAAATTCAACTATTGGGTTGAAAATTCAACTATTTGGTTACAAATTCAAGTATTTTGTTCAAAATTTAACTCTGATGTTAGTCTTCTTTTTTGGTCGAAAATTCGCGAAAAACGCAGAATAAACGTGAAATCCGTGCTTAGCCAACGGCTACGTTACTTTCGGGGGGAGTGGGTGGTAAAAACAAAAAAATGGTAATGTATTTTATGCATAGTCAATGAAAAAATGAAACATGTCTCACTAATACAATAAAATGAATATTTTTATATTAAAAATCCTGAAAGATGCACCAAAGGAAAATGAACTGCAACCTTTAAAAGGGGAATTTCTCACTTAAGCAGAGGGTTAAATATCCGGGTGATTTATATATTAAACGCGAACTATGAAGCTGGGTAGGGAATTAATTAGCAGGTCCCTTTTCTCTCTAAGGAAACTACCAATTTGTGCCCTTTATCGGCATTATAATCCCGAGGGAAGTCAGGGAAACGAACTCGGGCATCGAGTCTGTAACTTGTCCCTTATTGCCTTTAAGGCCGCGGAATATATTGTATATAATCTCTCCGATATTGTCAGCCTGATTGAAAGTGGAGGACATAACAGAGATGTAGTGGGTTCCTGTCGGTTTCTAAATCTTTGCTAATAGTTTCATCGTCGTCAGGTTGCACTTGTGTCTGGGTAATTTAGCTTCCTAGCCAATGCGGCTCTAAACTCCTGATACCGCTCACCCTCCCTGCCTTACCAGAAGCAAAATGGTACCCAGACTCTCGAAGAGAATGTTCAGTATATTAACACCTCTATCCAACCTAAATGAATCCTTCAGACTCGGTGGGCGGGAGAAGAAGTCACTTCTACCACTATCTACCTCCTACCATCTATCTATCTCGCTCTCTTGTTTCACTTTGTCCCTCTCCACCCTATATGTACCTTCCTCGTATCTGTCGTATCCCCACGCACAAGGGAGTCACTGCGATGTAGTAGAGTTGAAATGAAACTACAGATATACGACCCTATTTCCAGGTATTAAGCTTCACTTTATATCGTGGAAATCAGACTAATTTTCGCCATTTAAGTCTTTCTGCTGCAGAAATGTTTAAATGATTTTTTCAGGAATCCCAGCCCGTCCCCTTTTTTATCTAATTCCCTTTTTCCCAATTAAATTTTTTAAAACGCCTAAAATCGAGAATTTTGATCCGATTTCCCCCTTTATAAGATGCTTGGAAAGAGATTTCTTTTGATGATATCAAATACAAATATACCATAAACGACTTTTCTACCAAAGAGATGAATTTTCAACTAAAATGGTGAATCTTCAACCAAAATAATAAAAAAAAAAAATAACTAAGTGATCGAAGTTTTAACTAAGTTGATATTTCAACAATTAAGATTTTAAATAGAATTAAAAACAACTGAATTTATTCAAAAGGGCGAATTTTCAACAAAATTGTTAAATTTTTAGTTTAAGTGTTGAATTTCAAAAGACGAATTTTCTACAAAACAATTTTTCAAACCTTCAAGAATTCAAATTTTCAAACAAATAGTTCAATTTTCTACCAAGTAGTTGAATTTTCAACTAATAAAGATGACTTGTTAGCAACATTGTTAAATTTCCCCAGGGGCTCAAAAATAATTTTCTTTTTAATATCCGTGTGTGTGCATGTGTGTGTTAGTGTGTAACTTTTTTCTGTTCATCATATCTCGAAAAGTAAAAGATCTACGATCATGTTGGGTGGAGTGTAGCTCCGAATGATATCCAGGTCTGATAGGATTTTGAGCTAGATCGACTATTTAGAAGTAGTTTTTTCTTGCGTTTAGAGATTTAAAAAGAAAAATCTTACTTTGCTTATATAAGAAAAACTTTGTTGATATTCAAAATACAACAATACGATATCTAGAGGATTTTTTAGCGTCTCTGAGACGCATCGATCGACCTATTGTTGAAACTTTTATGAACTACCAGTACTGATTTATGTAGTTTCAAAAAATTGTTTATACTGTTTATAAAAGAAAAACTTTGTTGATATTCAAAATAGGACAATTTTATATTCAGTGTATTTGTTCGCCTCCTTGAGACGCATCGATTAACTTATTCATAAACCTTGTATGACACACCAGTACCTATTTATGAATTTAAAAAAAATGTTTATTCTGTTTATATAAGAAATTTTTTTTCATATTCAAAACACGACAATATTACATGTAGGGTATTTGTTCACGTCCTTGAGATGCATCGAGTGACCTATTGGTGAACCTTCAATGACCAACCAGTACCGATTTATGAAGTTTCAAAAAAATGGTTTAGTCTTTTTATATGAAAAAAACTTTTTTGATATTCAAAACACGACAATTTTACATGTAGAGTATTCGTTCACGTCCTTAAGACGCATCGATGACTTATTGGTGAACCTTTTATGACCGATTAGTACCGATTTATAAAGTTTCAAAAAATGTGTGTATTCTGTTTATATGAGAAAAAGTTTGTTCATATTAGGAGTACTACAGTACTGTATCTGACATGTTTATTTGTTTCTTCGAGACACGTCGAATGGCCTATTGACTAACCTTCTATAACCTCTTATTATGAGTGGGCAGATTTTTTCTTTTGTTAGGGAAAGCCTCCCTCTATGAGGAAGCAAATTTATTTGATACTTATGAGGAAGCAAAATGCTCATAAAATGAGCACAAATGAATACACCTGTAGTGAATACGACCATAATACTTCGCAGCCGTATTTTCAACTAAAATGATGAATCTTCAACAAAAAAATAAATCTTTAACAAAGTGGTCCAACTTTTAACCAAGTAGTTAAATTTCCAACCAAAAAACGATAAATTATCAACTAAAGTTGATAATTTAATAAAATAATTAATCATTAACTAAAGTTAAATTAACTAAAGTTAAATTTTTTACGAAATTGTTGAATTTTCAATAAAAAAGTTACATTTTCCACTAACAAAGATGAGTTATTAACCAGAAAATTAAATTTTTAAGAAAGCAGTTCAACTTTTCGCCAAGTAGATGAATTTTCAACTAATTTCTCATTTCCGGTGAAGAAAACTAACACAACTAAAAGTTTTCAGAAATTTTGAGTCATCTTCGAAACCTCATAATTTCATATCAAAATTATTTTGTTTAAATATTACACGGAGAAACTATTAGTTGTAAGATTTGGTACTATAATATTTATTTTTACAAGAGTTCGATGACAATCTAGGATATAGTCTAGAAAATAGTATCAATTGCCGCACCGATACGAAGAAGTACTTTTTTCATGTCAATCATAAATATACTCCAAACTTAATAATTGCCATTTGGAGTTGAAAATACTAATATTTTTGATAGCAAATTGAAGTTAGCAAAAAGTGATATTTACCAAATAAATAATAAAATCGCAGTTACAATAACCTGCAGCTAAGGTAACATAAGTTACAAAATAGGTTACAAAAATTACCATTCTCAATAGGAAGGTACAATAAGAGGAAAAAAATGCACTGGAATATAGTGCTTTGCGAGGAGTCCCATTTGAAATAGGAAATTCACTGCCCAATGACGTTATATGCGCCGAGGCGCATAAAGATGATCAAATTCGTAAATCTCATAATTTGTTTTACCACAAGAAAACATCTCCGTTCTGCTGCCCAGGAGACTCGTGTTCGATTCGCGCCAGCGCTGATTTCTTCTAACACGATTTTTTCTGTTTCAGCTTAAAATAGAATAATAATATCTAGTTGTATGTTTAGTGTATAAAATGTATGATGTGTGCAATTCTAATGTATATATAGGTAGATTTACTGCGATTCTACTGGAAGCCGGTGTTATCTTCATGGATAGTGGTTGAACTCAGTAGGACCCTGTGGTGGTTGTTTAACAATTGCGAATTTAGTTTTATTTTGCTCTCCCGATCATAGGATATTTTTCTATTTTCTATAGGAAAAATTAGAAATACGAAGAATGAATATAGGATGAATGTATGCCCTATTGTTTTTTGTAAACTTCACAGTCTTTTCTAAGTGTAATTTTGAGCGAAAAGCACTAACATAAAACATGTTTATTATTTTTAATAATTGCTTAGATACTTTGAAAGTTTTAATTTAACCGCGCCAGAGATTTTAACATCACAAATGTTTATGGTGAGGATGTGTGAATGAGATTCTACAGCGACAAGACATACAGAGCCATAGAAACACAAGAGCTTATATGAAAAGATGTATGGATTTAAAGGAAGCTAAAGTTGTATGACAGGACAGAAAAGTTTGGAGAAAACAGTATATAGGAAATGCGTGATAAAGATTGTCAGATGATGGTGACGAGTTTGTGAAGCTGTTCGTCTGGGGCGATTGCTAGAGAGATTGATAGCGACCTGTGTCTGAGCGGTGTGGCGGAATCAATGTCTGGGTGAAATAAGTATCACGGGAATTCTAGATTGATATACAATGTATACCACCCGAGTCGAAATATAGGTCCTCCTTTTATCCTCAAAATTCTCTATTTTCGAGAACCTAGGAGGGTCAAAAGAGGATTTATTTCAATATATTCCAAGTCCTATTTAAGTCCTCAAAATGTGCGCAAATTTCCACTTTTGCATATTGTCTTTTTCGATTTGCGATAGATGGCGCTGCAATTGCGAAAAATGTGATTGTTGATTATTTCAAGGACTTTGGTGAGTCCCCTTGCTTTTCACCATCAGAGTGCTCGATTTTGTTGAGTCCATTCGCTTCTCATCATGGGGGTGCTTGATTTCGGTGAGTCCACTCGCCTCTCACCATGGGGGTGCTTGATTTCGGTGAGTCCACTCGCTTCTCACCATAGGGGTGCTTGATTTTGGTGAGTCACCTCACCTCTCACAATCGGGGTGCTTGATGTAGGTGAGTCCCCTCGCTTCTTACCATCGGGGGGCTTGATTTTGGTAAGTCCCCTCGCCTCTGACCATCGGGGTGCTGACCATTTCGGTGATTCTCTTCGCCTCTCACCATCGGAGTGCTGGTTTTCGATTAACATTTTGCAATAAGTGCTCAAAATCATGTCCTCGCACTTCGATACACTTGTTAATCCAAGCTTTGAAAGATTCCACAGAACTACGAAGTGTGTCTAGTGTTATTTGTGCACAAGCAGACCTCATTTGTTTGATCATGTTATCACAAATTGTGGGCCCTTCATGATACTTGCGACTCTTTAGATAATCCCGCAAATATAAATCCGGCACCGTAAGATGTGTCGATCTGGCAGGCCAATTTATGGGACCTCCTCTACCGATCCATCGTTCATTGATTTCGCGATTGAGTACTTGCTTCGTGATTGCTAAATAATGTGCTGGACAACCGTCATTTTGAAACCACGTGTTGTTTTGCACTTTCAAGCTTAGGTCTTCAAGCAATATTGGAAGTTTACTTTCTAAAAAGCTAGAATATTTTCCACCACTCAAATTTCCATCAATAAAATACGGACAGATAAGTTGATCTCCAGTTATTCCACACCAAACATTCACGGACCATGCACGATGATGCTCAACTTCACGGAACCAGTGTGGATTTTGTACACTACAATAGTGCATGTTGTGCCGATTAACGTTACCATGGTTTGTAAAAGACGACTCATCTGTAAACAGTACTGGAAAAAAGGAATTCGGGTTCCGTGTATCTGCTGGACCGCGCATTGACAAAATGTCACTCGGTTCTGAACATCATTGCCATGAAGGTCTTGATGCATTGAAATATGATGAGGATGATATTTATTACGTTTTCATATATATTATATTATATTATTATAATATATTACGGGTCATGATTGACAACAGCTATAATCGCGATTTCATTATCAACTCCAGTAACTGTTAATCGACGCTTCCTTTTTTCTGGTTGTACACTTCCGTCAGTGATAAAGTTTTTGACAACCCGGCAAAAAGAAGCGCGTGAAAAAACACTTTCTGGAAAGAGTTGAACATAAAGCGCGAGAGCATCATTAATGTTTTTGCCACTTTCTCCATGAATGTGAATCATTTCAATCTTTTGTTGTTGAGATAGAATTTCCAATGTGAAAGTAATGAAGTCAAGTAATGAGGAAATACAACGGCGCCTGAATCAACAGAAACGAACGTGACTAACAACAATATTCCAAACGAAAGTCGCTAATTACGACCAACTGAAATGTACGCAACCAACACACCCAAATCAAATGAATAGGTGCAACCATTCGCCCTGTGAGCTTCATTTGTTTCTTGACTTCAATTCCCTTTAGAAAATGTGCCACCTCCCTTGCTGATATTTGTTTGTTTTCAGTTAGCAATAGTCTTTTATGCGTTATTTCGCTCTACGATTTTCATTCGTACTTGTTCGCAGTTTAAGTTCACTTACAACCTCATTGTGCAATCTTAAATTGTTTCCTGTTTTCGATTCTCATACGTGCGCCCATCCAACCTGCTAGATTCGTCTGTTTCTTCATCTTAATTCTCATTACACAATGTACCATCTCACTTGGCGATATACGTTTGCTTTTAGTTAGCAATAGGCGTTTATGCGTTACTCCGCTCTACGATTTTCATTTCTTCTTGTTCGCAGTTCACATTCACTTGCCATCTCGCTGCGTATCATGAAAACCATTATTAAAGATCCAAATTAGTTCAATGCAAGTTTTTGAGGACAAATATTGTGTCTTTCCTTCATCGAGGGTTTCGCGACGTAGTTAAAGATTCGAAAGGAAAAAATTTCAAAGTATTGATACCTGCTTCAAAGAGTAATTGGAAAGCAACTGTCAAGAGGAGTTTGTGAGAGGCACACTTAGCAGTTGTGTGGAATCTTACGAAGCTCGGACTAACAAGTGCATCGAAGTGCGTGGACAACTTTTTGAGCACTCATTGAAAAATATCAATCGAAAACCAGCACCCCGATGGTGAAAGGCGAGGGGACTCACCAAAACCAAGCACCCGGATAATCAATAATTACATTACTCGCAATTGCAGCACCACCTGTCGCGAATCGAAAACAAATTTTCGAATGAAGCTTACGTATTTTATAAAGGAGAATCTGAATCTGTGATGTAAAATTCGGGTTCCCATTTGAAATTACAATTTAACCCCCACTCTTGCCTCCTGTAGGGGTAAGGTAAATTTGGTTAAAAGTTGCTTTCCCCCTCGAAATTAAAAGTTTTTATCATGGCTATTTTTCATTGGATGCGTATTTTTCTATATCTGCACATGTCTTAACTTAAAAAAAAACACCCTGTATATCGCACTGGGAAGAATAGAAATCACGAATATTAGCCAACTTATTGAAATCGCTAGCATCTAAACTGCTGGGCGGATCGGAAAATATTGAAGTGGAAAGTTGTAGAGGATTCAGTCGCCTTCAAATGAAGTACTTGTTTAGGAAAATTAGTCTTGTAGATCTCGAGATATACTCGAAAACGTCAGAACAACTCTGCAGATTAAAAACAAAATTTCGAACATTAATATCTCGAAAACTAGCGATATTAGTCAACATTTTACTAATATTTAAAATGACTGTTTCGGTCAGTGGACGTTATTTATTGGATCAATGCATCTGTTTGAAAATAGACTTCGTATATTTGCCAATTACAAATTATTACACTCTCATCAGAGACGGTAATAGATTTATAATAAGTTGACCCCCCCCCCCTTTTGTCAAATGTCCACGTTTTGAGACCTTCTGAACCGAAAAAACAGGTCTTCGCTAAAGTGTCTGTGTGTAACTGTTTGTGCGCCTTTATATTTTTAGTCTGTCAGCACGATAACTTTCGAAAACGATAACTTTACAAAAACATAATGAAAAATCGATAATTCCATTTTTCGGAAAAACTATACAAGATACTTAAAACGATAAATTGACAAAAATTGTGCAATGAAAAAAGATCTACGTTATGAATTACTTTTGGATGGGACGAGGGACAGAATGCGCCGTTTTTGTTTCAATCGTGAAAAATAACATTGACAATTAAAAAATTGAATTTTTGGAAAAAAGACTCAAGGTACGAAAAAAGATGAGTGAACAAAAATTGTGAATTGGAAAAAAAAAACAAATTTGTTAGCAATCACTTTTTGATAAACCGCGTCGTTTTTGTTGAATTCGTAAGGAAAATTAAAAATAAAAGAATTGAATTTTCGTGAGAAGGACACCAGCTATGAAAACAATCAATAAAAAGAGTGCTCACTCATAGAAGAGCTACAAATTTGTCATAAATAATTATTTGATAGAGACGAACAAAATGGCAAGATACAAGCTGCTCAACCATTAAAGATCTACAAATTTGAACACCAGATCTTTCAGATCTGGTGTTCAAACCCCAGCGGAGCTAGAGAGATTTTTTTCACAACTTTAAAAATAAGTAATCAATATTCACAAAATATTGATTATCGACCACGTAGACAAAAAACATTAACATCATATTATTTTAACTAACAGTTTTGTTCAAAATTCCTCTCTCTTGATTAAATTTGTAACTTCTTGTTCGTAAGACCACCTATTTGGTGAAAAATTTAATCGCATCTGACCTTAAAGCCCTGTGCGGCTTTCGTGTGAATTCGCGTACATTGCGCCCTAGTAAAACAATTCTCAAGTTGAATAGTCCAAATTTCCTGGTTTTCTGGGTTGTTTGTTCTAAACCAGAAGTATTCTTTGTTTTAATTTTTTGGTGGCTGTTGCCAGCTTCTTCAGTTTGGTCGCCGTTTCTAGCTTCTTGTGTGTTCATCCAGATAAAGTGGTCGAGATTCAAGGTACTCGAACGTATGGCGTTCCAAGAGATGGACTGCAGAGACTCCCACGATGCTTCAGTTAGGAGATTAAAAAGGATGATTACAGAGGGACATCACGATTCAATGTTCTTTCTTCCAGTTAGATCGAGTAGCAAAGTACAAGATCGTATTGCGTTCAAAGGTTGGAGTGCGGAGACTTTCAAAAAGCTTCAGTTAGACGATTAAGAAGGATGGTACCCGATGAACATCACAATTCAATATTTTTCCTCAGACTTTGATCGAGTACCGAAGTACGAGATCGTGATGCGTTCAAATAATAATTCAATGAATATAGCTCTGAAAAAAACGTTTTTTTTTCTTACAATCTATGTTGTGAGGCCACCTAGTCCCAAAGAGGACTAGAAAAGCTTGAATGTTATTTGGTCTGGAGGAGCCGGAGCAGATGAGTTGGAAATGACTAAACACGGGTCCAAATTCACAAGTAAACTCTCTTTATTAGTTCGAACTTTCTAGGGAGAAAGAGAGAGAGAAGCAGCTGTTGGTCCAAGCGATGGCTAGTAGTGACGCTACTTGAAGTGTCGGAGAGCAAAGTTCGTGCGAGTCGATAGTTGCTGAGCGCCGTGTGAGGGTCGAGTGACGATTGTGGCTGGGACGCGCACCTTCATGCACGAGGGCTCTGGGCCCGTGCCACAACTCGACTCGAATCCCTCATTCCCGGTTAACTTCTTGAATTTTCCCCACTTCGTCGGTTCGGACCAATGCCATCATTGCTTGTTCTTGCCCGCCTGCAGCTAGCTATTTTATGCTTTTTCTCCGCGTTAAAGACTTTTAAAATAACTTAAAATCTAACATTCATTGCTAATTTTAGAATGAAACATTGAAATCGTCTTCTTTATACCTATACCCGTCTTAACTAATCGAGTTTGCATCGTCGTACAGAATTCTATTGAAATTTCAAAGGATGCTAACAATATGAAGTAAATTTATGTGATGATAATGATGTCTTACACATATAATACATTATTATATAATATTTTCACAGATATATCATATGAATATAAATATTATCATTATAAAATATTATAAGAATAATAATACCACAATATAACATATAATATATTGAAACAAGGTAATCATATATCAATGGTAATAGTACAAAGACAAGAACGAAAGTTTGAGCCCATGTTGAGAATATAATATAAGATTTTGATCTGAATAATTCAACCTTCATGTGCCTTTCAAAATAAAGTTTGGGATTTCAACCTGTACAGTGGACGAATATAAACTAATACAGAAAAGAATTCCAAAACAGATATCTGTATGGGTATGCATTCACATATACACATACATATATATATTATATTATAACTATGTGAAAATTGTTTGAATCTACCAATTGTCGAAGGAGAACCACTGTATAGGTTAAGATTCTGTCGGGACGTCTATCCCGTGAAAAATTTCCAAGCACGTGCTGCGTCACTTGTCACGTACACCGAACGTGAGTCATGCATGAATGAAAATTCCTGTACGTGAACGATACGAACGTGCTCTTGCACGTAATGTAGCAACGCCTACTGCAATATCACTGCTAAAAACTAAGTGAAATCTAAATTATTAAATAATGAGAAGGGGCCTTTTTGCCAATAAATAACTAATGGCTAGACGAATTGATGTTTTTAAGGTACCCTTAAAAAATCGGCTACACGTGCAGGTTAAAAGTCACAATCAAAATCAAAACCAAAACAAGCTGAGATCGAGCATGGTTTTGTCAACCCTCCACCCTTCGAGCACATGTCAGAATTTAAAAAAATTACAAATGACAATGCATTTCATGCGATGTTCTATTCTTTGTTTGGTAGGGCTGAAGCGGTAGTATCAGTAATTCTCCGAAGTTCAGACCGCTCAACTTAAATCCTAGTTTATATCACGCGTGATCTCAGTTCTTTTTATGAGAGGATAAAACAACTAATTGTCTAATGAAAATTGCTGATTGTCATTTCAGGAATATAGAAAGCATTAGTAGTTCTTGAAAAGCATTTAGCACGATCCACCTGTGATTCTTTAGGGGGGTTCCTTTTTTTAATGAGATAATTATTGATCTGGAAAAGTTCACAAACAGTTTGGCAGCACTTGATGAAGAAGTGGATCAATGTTGATTTGTCAAAACACATGATTGCATTTTTCGAAATTATTTTAGGATATCTCGAATCTGCTACGTGACTACTAGAGATTTGAATCTTAAGGAAACTAAATATCATTATTGTTCAGGAAATAAAAATCTAAGAGTCTAAGATTCTGTGAATCGGAATATTGATTATTACATGACGACCTCACTCCTATGAAATTCAAATGACAGACTCGGAGGATAACACAGAGGGCAACAGAACCAGTATACTCAGTTCCAATCATATCTCTCATTTTGACGGGAATAACATCTCCTTGAAAGAGTTCTCGCAGGACATATTTAGTGGACATTTCTACATACCGTCAGATGATCAAGCTCTCTTTATCAAGATAGTGCCTGATAAATTAACAGGCGTGGCGATGAAAAGTTTAACGGGTAAGAAATTGAATGCTGTAGATGCATAAGTCAAACATTTAAAGAAAACTTTCGCACCTACAAAGATATTTCAATGGTATTTTCAGGAAATCATGAAATTTACAAAAACACATAAAGAAACGGTTAGCGAGTAATGTTGAAGACACACATAATTCGGTGCAAGTTGATAAAAACGAACTAATGATTGAGTCAGTTAAGGATATAGCCTTGACGGCTTTCATTCGCGAAGTTCTGGACGGAATGGTGAACTACGTGAATACAAGTCGTGTGAAGGGTGTAGCGGAAGCATATCAGGATGCTCAACATGTCGAAAAAGTGAAGAAGTGTAACTCCACTTTAGAGATAGGATGTGCTCAATAAAAGGGACAAGGCAAAAGAAGCCAGCCCTCCTAGCCAATGGCCTCACTATAAGGAAAAGTCTTTCCACCCTGAGCAGAAATGTATCTTCAAGGTACCTGGTATGAAGTAGGCGCTGTTAAATTTGTTTTTCTCCTTTAATTATTATTTTAAAAATCTGAAAAGAATACACAAGAATCTTCCACTATGAAAATTCAGGTTCTAGTACCCTATATACACCCACCTACATATCAAAACGAAAAAGAAGGATCCTCAGAAATCTGCTTACATAAAACTAAAGATTCTAACATAAACCATCAATGGAAAGAGCCATTGACCTAGCAATTTGATCGCCAAGCTCCTGGTGCCTATCGAGCTTCTTGATCTACGAAACCTCTGAGGAAGCCGACCTCAGAAGGGACAAGTCCTGGTCAACCATAACGTTCAATACAAAACGAATTATATAGTTGTAAAACAAGACGCTTTGATGAACCTCACGAGAAGGACGTGATTGCTGGTCTATGGAACCTTTGCCTCGCTCTACAAGAAGATGAACAGAAAACATGCAAGACCTTCACCTCTATTCTCTGGCGTGGTAATATCTAGATCACTCTCTGTCATGGTAGAATTGAAAAGCCCCCGGATGACTTAGGACAAGAAATAATAATTAAATTTCGTGAAAGTCTAGTGGGACGACCCGAGGGCATGACAAAAACGTATGTGTGCGTCTGAGAATGATTCACATGGCCCGGCCTGCTTGATTAAATAAACAACTACATACGAAATTTTCGTAGTTGTCTGAAGGATAAACTAATGAGAGCCTGTACTGACAATCCAGTGGTGATCACCGATACAACATTTGGTGTATATGACAAAGTGTCCCTTGACACTGTGGGACAACTTTAGCAAGTATCGCATAGCGGTACCCATTTTGTTGCTACTCACCTCTTCTCTCACAAAGGTGCCCTGAAGTGCATCCTGAGTGACAGTGGGGTAGCCTTTGTGAGTGAAATGATGAGGATAATGGAAAAATTTTCAAACGTAAAACAATTGACGTCTTCGGCCATCGTCCTCAATAAAGTGGATCCCTGGAGAGAAGATATATAGTTTCAACAAATTATATAAAATATTACGCGAAAGATTAGGACGACTGGGACAGACTGCCCTCATTCGCCATGTTCGCGTACAACACGTCGGTTGACGAAGGTAAGGAGTTTACTCCCTTCAAATTCGTTTCGCGAAGAAAAGGATGGGTACCCAGCTCGTTTCCATCTGAAGACCACCTGGAGACATATTGCACCTACTCGCATGACCTAATCGTCCGATTAAACGAGATTCGAAAAATCGCCGCAAAGAATCTAATTGTTGCAAAGGAAATGTCAAAGAAGTACTATGATCAAAAGGCTAGGCCGCTCAACGCAAAAATGAATGATCTAGTAATCATGATAAAGGACGTTCGCGACAAAAACTTGGGTTCGCGAATTTATGGTCCATGTAAGATCGTAGGACTAACCGATAATCATAATTTAATTCTAGAAAGTGAAGATGGCTCATGACTTATGAATCATGCTGACAAGCTTGAGGCATATATGATTGAAGCCGGTTGAAAGAATGAAAACAATGTATTATTTGCCTTTATCTACATGAGGCAGCTATATAATTATAATCAGGAATGTCCAAAAAATTGGCCAACTATAACGTATTTTGTGAAACAAGGTTAATACAGGAATTAAAACTGAAGCTCAAAAGAAACGTAAAATTCAAAATATAATCAATTCAAATAAATTCAATACAGTCCATGATCACCCAAGTATTATCTTTTTCCCAAATAATTCCGGGCTGGTGCTCTGATAAAATGTTTTTTTCTTATTTGGACAATTTTTCCTATTTTATTCAGGAGGTAATACAATTCAATATACAAAATAACTTGGATAATTATTTTCAAACATCATCAATTAAAGAAATACCAAATCATTCATTCAAAAATAATTCTATGGTGGGGATTAAAATCTTGTCCATCGTAGCCTTAAAGTCAGGGCGGTGTAAATACTGAAACACATGCCGATGCTTCCTTTTATATGTATTGACTGCTCCTCCCCTTAAATGAATCCTATGCTGTAACCAGATTTAATTTAATTGAAGGTATAAGTGAATTGTAATTGATAAATTTCAAATTAAGTAAATTAAAGAGTATCCAAACGCAAGGTTTGTTCATAGGGAAGAAAATAAAATCAGAATTGTTCAAATCACCTAAAATGCATGGTCCGTGTTTTTGGACCGGACTTAGAGGGCAAGGACTTATGTGAATGAGTGTTTGTGTCTGCATACTCACTTTTTTCATGGAGGTGAAAAACTATCAAAATTTAATTGAGACATATGGACACAGAAACAAATCTCTACTGGAGAGTTGCAAAGTGAAACTCGGCGAAGACTGCATTAACAACTTCGAATAATAATTTACTAAGAAACATTATGTTGCTGAATATCGTTTGAAGGACGTTCGACTCGAGATGGAAAAACTGGAACGTAGGAACAAAAACCTTCATCCACAAAACCTACCGGCGAACATCTGAAAACGGACACGCCTTATTGGGCAACAAACCCATGTTTTGAGAGCTGATCTCAAGCAAATTCATCCAGGAATATGAAATCCAGAAAGACAGCCTACTCAGTTTGAACTTGATTCAAACATGACTGCAGTAAAATTCATTCAAATTAGAGAATATATACCATAAATAAACTACACAATCACTCTAAAGCAAATCCTGAGAATAGCGGGAGCTGGATTGGATATATAGCTACACAAGATCAGCCGATCAACTCCTAGATGCCATATACGACGCTAGAAGAGGAAATCGACATTCTTTTCTGTTAACCACCAACCAACTAGAGGTTGTATATCGACATGTACAGGACCATGCTCCCAAACTCATCTTTCCTACTCCAGGACCAGAAGTCAGTATCGAGAAATCGACACAATCAAAGAAATTAACGATTATGGTAAGGAATGGATCTTTAAGGTTCGTACAACATATACCACTTCCCGACAAATCAGATTATCAACTCTACCATATTCATTCAATATCCGTACCTGAAAAATGTGTAACCAACTCTGACCGGGCAAAGTTGTCGAAAGTCAAAAATTTCGAAAGTTTAAGTGCAACATTGGAAAAAATTTTATACAAATGTACCACATTCTCTATATTAAGTTTAAGCCGCTACACAGAAGTAGCTGGGATTATAATTGACAGTTATAAACTACTAAAATGAATGAACTGAATTGGAAAAAAGTAATAATTATTTATTAGTCAATAAAATTCCATAATATATTCATCTCGCGCCTTGCGCTCGACGATGTATTTACATCGCGCTACACGCTCGGTCCTTGTATTTCTACATATTTGCGCCCAGACCTTCCAAAATTAAAGGTCAAATCATCGACAACTGTAATTTGTTGATTGTCAATTCTCTTTTGTTAAAGCTCCTTTGGCTCTCACGAGCAGATTATTATCACAAATCTCGTGCTTTGCACTCGATTTTGTCCAAAATCTGAACCTTTCTGCATTATGTTCAACACTATTATATCAGATGTATATCATATTTATTTATGTATCTCAAGCTGGTACTGCTTACTCAGATTTTGCAAAACAATGTACCAATTTAATTTTTTATGATAACTTCAATATTTTCTTCTTACTTTGCACTGATTTTTATTCTCAGCTACCCTGACAAATCTATCCTTTCAATATATTTATATTATCAGAATTCGCAATATCCATGGGTATTGAAACATACGTATTTTCATTATCTTGTTTTTATAATTATTAAAAAGTGTGTATTCTCTACAAAAAATTTTGTTATCATACATTTTATTGCAACTTGAGTCGTTTTTCCATGAATTTAATTTGTTTATTTCCAACGCTATTTTTTATGATTTAAATAAAAAGTTATTGCAGCTTGTGTCGTTTTTCCAAAAAGTCAATTTTTAATTCTTGATGTATTTTTATAGCAAGAATTTATAACAAATTTGTAGATCTTTTTTGGTTGAACAAGTTTTGTCTTTTCATTTTTTTCCCGTCTTTTGTGTCATTTTTAAAAAGTTTAACTTAATTTGTACATCTTCTTTGAGTGAAAAAGTTTTCCTATTATTTTTTTTTCTTTCCTTGTGTCGTCTTCCAAAACATTGATTTTTTTTTTAATGCCATTTTTCACGAATAAAACAAAAACTACTGGTCCTATCAAAACGTGATTTGTAGCGAATTTGTAGATCTTTTTTGGATGCCCGATTTTTGAATCCTCATCTTTTTTTGTATCTTGCATATTTTGACCGAAAAGTGGAATGTTTAATTTTTCATTATTTTTTGTGCAATCAGAATTTGAATTTTCGATTTTTCGGAAAAATGCAAAAAGCTGTTATGACAATTTTGTAGGGCTCTTAAAAAGAAACGTTTTTCTTCTCCCAACCTTTTTTCATATCATGCGTTTTTCGGCCTAAAATATTAATTTTCGTTTGTTCTTTGGGATTTTGAAAATGCTATAACTCTGATAATTTCCATTTTATCAAAAAATTTTACTTTGATAAATTGTTTATCTTTTGGAGTCATACTAATAACCGTCAATAGCATTTTCAAATTTTGAAAAAAGTGGTCTCAAAAATTTTCAAAATGTGCTCACTTTTTGAATTTTGATCTAAAATGGCTGGTTAACGAAATCGTCCTTTCTTTTCAGGCCTTCGAAAAGTGTGCCAAAGCACAATCTGATCTGATAAATCTTTCGAAAGTTATCGTGCCTACACGATACTACAGACTACAGACAGACAGACAGACACCTTCGTAAAAACCGTTGAAATTTAAAAATATTCCAAGAAATTTTTTATAGATTTGAATAATTTAAAGATATTTCAAAGGATTTTGATATTTTAAGGAATTTTGAAATATTCCAAGGATTTTTGTATTGATTTCAATAATTTGAAGGGATTTCAATGATTTGAAATATTTTACGGTATTTTAAAAGATTCCAAGGAATCTTCAATTGATTTCAATAATTTAACGAAATTTTCAAGGATTTGAAATATTTTAGGATATTTCGAAAGATTCCACGGAATTTTCAATTGATTTCGCAAATTTAATGGGATTTCAAAGGATTTAAAATATTTTAGGGAATTTTAAGAGATTCCAAGGAATTTTTTTATTGATTTCAATAATTTGAAGGGATTTCTAAGGAATTTAAATATTTTAGGAAATTTTAAATGATTCCGAGGAATTTTATATCGATTTCAATAATCTGAAGGGGTTTCAAAGGATTTTAAATATGTTAGGAAATTTAAAAATATTCCAAGAAATTTTTTATAGATTTGAATAATTTAAAGATATTTCAAAGGATTTTGATATTTTAGGGAATTTTGAAATATTCCAAGGATTTTTTATTGATTTCAATAATTTAAAAGGATTTCAAGGATTTGAAATATTTTACGGTATTTTAAAAGATTCCAAGGAATCTTCAATTGATTTCAGTAATTTAATGAAATTTGCAAGGATTTGAAATATTTTAGGATATTTTGAAAGATTCCACGGAATTTTTAATTGATTTCGGAAATTTAGGGGGATTTCATAGGATTTTAAATATTTTAGGGAATTTTAAGAAGATTCTAAGGAATTTTTTTATTGATTTCAATAATTTGAAGGGATTTCAAAGTAATTTAAATATTTTAGGAAATTTAAAATGATTCCAAGAAATTTTTTATCGATTTCAATAATCTGAAGGGGTTTCAAAGGATTTAAGATATGTTAGGGAATTTGAAAAGATTCCAAAATTTTTTTTATAGATTCGAATAATTTAAAGATATTTCAACTGATTTTGATATATTAGGGAATTTTGAAATATTCCAAGGATTTTTTTATTGATTTCAATAATTTGAGGGGATTTCAAAGGTTTTTAAATATTTCATGGTATCTAAAAATATTCCAATACATGTTAAGGAGATTTAAAGAATTTCAAGGGATTTCAGAATATTTCAAAGGATTTTAAATATGTTATGGAATTTTAAAAGATTCCAAGGAATTGTTAATTGTTTCTAAACATTTGAAGAGATTTAAAAAGATTTGAAATATTTTAAGGTATCCAAAAATATTCCAAGGCATTTTCAAAAGATTGAAAGAATTTCAAGGGATTTCAAGAGATTTCAAAGAATTTGAAATATTTTAGGTATTTTAAAATCTTCCAAAGAATTTTTAATAAATTTCAGTAATTTAATAGGATTTCAGAGGATTTGAAATATTTTAAGGAATTTGAAAAGATTCCAAGGAATTGTAAATTGATTTAAGAAATTTTATGAGATTTCAAAGGATTTGAAATATTTTAGGGTATCTAAAATATTCCAAGGCATTTTCAATAGATTTAAAGATTTTCAAGGGATTTCGAAAGATTTCAAAGTATTTTACAAATTTTATGGTATTTTGAAAGATTCCAAGTAATTTCCAATTGATTCCAGTAATTTAATAGGATTTCAAATGATTTGAAATATTTTAGGGAATTTTAAAACATTCCAAGGAATTGTAAACTGATTTCAGAAATTGTATGGGATTTCAAAGGATTTTAAATATTTCAGGGTATCTAAAATATTCTAAGGCATTTTCAAGAGATTTAAAGATTTTCAAGGGATTTCAAAAGATTTCAAAGGATTTTACAAATTTTAGGGTATTTTGAAAGATTCCAAGGAATTTCCAATTGATTCCAGTAATTTAATAGGATTTCAAATGATTTGAAATATTTTAGGAAATTTTAAAACATTCCAAGGAATTGTAAATTGATTTCAGAAATTTTATGGGATTTCAAAGGATTTTAAATATTTCAGGGTATCTAAAATATTCCAAGGCATTTTCAAGAGATTTGAAGATTTTCAAGGGATTTCAAAAGATTTCAAAGGATTTTACAAATTTTAGGGTATTTTGAAAGATTCTAAGGATTTTTCAATTGATTCCAGTAATTTAATAGGATTTCAAATGATTTGAAATATTTTAGGGAATGTTAAAACATTCCAAGGAATTGTAAACTGATTTCAGAAATTTTATGGGATTTCAAAGGATTTTAAATATTTCAGGGTATCTAAAATATTCCAAGGCATTGTTAATTGATTTTAATAATTTGAAGGGATTTCAAGGAAGTTGAAATATTTTAGGGTATCCAAAAATATTCCAAGGAATTTTCAAGTGATTTAAAGATTTTCAAGCGATTTCCAAAGATTTCAAAGGATTTAAAATATTTTGGGTATTTTGAAAGATTCCGAAGAATTTTTTATTGATTTCAGTAATTTAATAGGATTTCGAAGGATTTTTAATATTTTATGGAATTTTACAAGATTCCAAGAAATTTTTAATAATTTTAATAATTTAAAGGGATTTCAAAGGATTTTGACTATTTGAGGGTATTTCAAAAGAATCCAAGGAATTTCTGAAAGATTTCAAGGAATTTTTTATTGATATTAATAATTTGACGACACTTTAAAATTTCTTTAAATATTTTAGAGTATTTTGTGAGATTCCAAGACATTTTTAGTTAATTTCAGTAACTGAATGCGATTTTCAAGAATTGAAAATATTTTAGGATATATTGAAAGATTTCAAGGGACTTTATTTATTTCAAACATTTAATGGAATTTCAAAAGATTTGAAATATTTGAGGAAATTTTGTAAGATTCCAAGGATTTTTTCAAGGATTTCAATAATGTGAAGAGATTTCAAAGGATTTGAAATATTTTAGGGAATTTGGAAATATTCCAAGGAATTTTTTATTGATTTAAAAATGTAAAGGGATTTCAAAGGATTTTAAATATTTTAGGGAATTTTAAAAGGAATTTCCAAGAGCACGAAAAAATTTCAAAGGTATTTCGAGTTATTTAAAAGGATTTGAAACATATTTAAGGGTATTTAAAAAGAATCCAAAAAATTTTTGAAATATTTCAAGGAATTTTTTATTGATTTTAATAATTTGGCAAGACTTAATTTTTTTTTAATATTTCAGAATAATTTTTGTGATTCCAAGACATTTTCAGTTAATTTCATCAACTGGATGCGATTTTCGAGAAAATAAAATATTTTAGGATATTTTGAAAGATTTCAATAATTTCAAGAAATTCTGAAGGATTCTAAGTATAATATATAGCATTTTTAAAATTTAAGGAATTTTTAAGAGCTTTAAAAAGATTCAATTTAAAAAATTTTAGAGAATTTTTATTGATTTCATGATTTTTGAGGGATTTCAAATGATTACAAATATTTTAGGGAATTTAAAAAAATTCAATTTCAAGAGATTTGAAAATTTTCAAGGAATATCCATAAATTTGAATGATATTCAGGGATTTAATCAAATTTTCATATGGATTTAACGAATTTACTAGAATTTTTGAAAATATGGAACAATTTAATAAGATCGATAAGGTTTCAGGATAGTTTTAAAGATTCCAAGGAATTTTATAAAATTTCTAAGCATTTAAATGATTTTTAAGGTATTTTAAAAATTCTCAAGGTATTTTAATCAATTTTACAGTATTTCAGGAAGCATCAGATTTTTGTTTAATTTCACGGAATTTCATAATATTTTAATGTATTTCAAAGAATTTATTCACATGAATTTCGAGATTTCAGTAATTTTCGAATATTTCAGGGTATTTCAAAAGATTTTAAATTTTGTTGTACATTTTAGGATATTTTTACAGATTCCCAGAAATTTTCAATTGATTTTAATAATTTGAGGGAATTCGAAAAAGTTTTTAAAAATTTCAAGAAATTTTTAAGATTTTAACAAATTTCCCGGGATTTTAGAGATTTTATAGGATTCGGAATTACAAGGAATTTGTTATTGATTTTAGTAATTTTTTGTGACTTCAAAGAATTTGAAAAATTTTAGGTTATTTTAAAAGATTTCAAGTCTTTTCAAGAGATCAAAAAAAATTCAAGGGATTTCCAATGAATTTAATGATTTTAAGAAATTCAAAAAAATTTTCATGCGGTTGTAAAGAATTTAATAAAATTTCGGAAGAAATTTTGAATTTTGGAAACGCTACCTCCTAAGTTTTTACTTTTTGATGAAAAAATAATGTTTCGAATTTTCGTTTATTTCAAAAAATGTTTAGCGGTTCTGTTAGGCCGCTTTAGGTCTGACAATAAATTTTCTTAGTCTTCGATTTTAAAAAAAATTCAAAATGAATGCTACAAAATTATTTTTGCCCCTAAAATAATTGTTAAACTTAAACCTTGCATAATTTTTCAATTTTTAATTCAAAGATTGGAAACTCTTCTATTTAAAATTTTTGAAAGAGTTTAGTTTTGAAGACTTGCAAGGGAAAATTCTTCATTTTTATCGATTTTAAATTCAAAACTTTTCAATTTTTAAAGATGGATAAAAAAAATTCTTAAATTGTGATGATTTTGATGATGAAAAGTGAAGAGTTTTCAGTCAGGAATGTTCAAATTTGATGAAATTTAAATCATTTGAATGACAGAATTTTGTATTGCAAAACTTAAAACTTGCATAATTTTTAAATTTTGAATTAAAAGATTAAAAACTCTTCAAGTTTTAAGATTTACAATTCAAATTTTTACAATTTTAAAACATTCGCAACTCAAAGTTCTTACACATTGAATTAGTAGATTTTTACTAATTAACAGTAAGTAGGTTTCTACTAATTCAGATTTAGAGAGCACTTTTAGTCATTTTGGTCACTTAACTTTTTGGAATAGTTTGCTTTTTAATTTTATTAAAAAGTAAATTAGGATGTGGCAGTCGTTAGAGTGATAAATTTTCAATTGATAAATTTTAAATTGGTTTCTTCCATTTATGGAAAACTCTATATTGAAAGTCTTGAAAGATTATAATTTTATCCCCTAAATAGTATTCACCAGGAAAAATAAAAAATGATGCAGAAAAAAATCAGGGAATTTTGAAAATGAAGTTTTGCAGCCCCTCTAAATTCGCACCAACCGTAGACAAGTTTAGAAATTGAGTAGCCAGAATTTGGGTTTTGTTATAAAACTGGTTATGATTGCACTACGAATATAATTACGGTATACGGTTAAGGTAACAATAAGAATTGTCGCAAGGCTTACATCAGTGAAAAGGATATGTCTCATTCTATGTTTTCCTCGCAATTAATGTAATCTTATTCTTTCATTGCAAATTAGTTTAATTACATCCTATGCTAACTATTATAAATCTACGCGAAAGGCGGATTTACTCAGTGACTCATGGAATTTTTATGCTGCAGGGGATGAATTCACAGTTCAGCATTCCAGTGCAAAAGCTTTCCATTGCAACTCTTAGGACTTAGGCAATCACCAATCAGTGAACGGTGCAGCATCCGGTCGAATATGACATTCCAGGCAAGGCTGAAGGCACTGCACGTGAAGTTAATAATTAATAATAAAAAATAATAATCATACACTTTCAGTGAATTCATAACAAGAAGGATAAATAAATAACAAACCAAAAATAAATATAAATAAAGAATAAAACATAAATAAACAAAAATACATTATTATAAATGGTAAATAAACATAAATGAACGAAAAATGAACAAAAATAGATATAAATAACACTTTTGATATATTTTCTTTTATTTTATGTTAAATCTCCTCAAATTATGTTACGAAATATGTATGTTAAGCAATGCAATTTTTGTATTCGATATTACTTGTATATTTTATAAGTACATATAAACAAATGCTCTGCACCGGCATTTAAGGGCAGAAAATTCCAATAATTTTGAAAGATATTAAGAGGTTTTGAAATCATTCGAAAAATAATTTGAAGATTGATAAAATTTAAAAAAATTTGAAGCAAAATGTAGATTTTTGGAAGATTTTGAAATAAAATTTCGAAACTTTTCAAGGGTTTTGAAAGGTATCAAGACAATGAACAAAAATTTCTTAAGATCCCTGAGAAAATTTTTTATGATTTTTCTTTTATTTTCAAAAATTATTTTTGAGAGAATATTTAAAAATATATTTAAACAATTAGGAAAATTCCCAAAATTGGAAAAAATTATCTTGAAGATTTAAAAATAATTGGTTATATTTTGCAGAATTTAAAAAAAATTTAGAAAAAATTCCAATAATTTTGAAAGATATTAAGAGGTTTTGAAAACATTCGAAAAATAATTTGAAGATTGAAAAAATTTCAAAAAATTTGAAGCAAAATGTAGATTTTTTGAAGATTTCGAAATAAAATTTCGAAACTTTTAAAGGGTTTTGAAAGGTATCAAGATAATGAAAAAAAAAATTTCTTCAGATTCCTGGGAACATTGTTTATGATTTTTTTTGTTGTTAAAAAATTAATTTTAAGAGAATATTTGAAAAGATTTTTAAACATTTGGAAAATTCCCAAAATTGTTAAAAAATAATCTTAAAGATTTTAAAACAATTGCTTTTATTTTGCAGAATTTTTAAAAAATGTAAGAAAAGATTCGAATAATTTTAAAATACATTTAGAAGGTTTAGAAGTTTTAAAAAGATATAAAAATACTTGAAAATTTGAAAATATTTCAAAAAGTTTGAAACAAAATGTAGATTTTTGAGGTTTTCGAGAAAAAATTTGAAATTTTTACAGGATTTTGAAGGGTATCAAGATAATGAACAAAAATTTCTTAAGGTTCATGCGAAAATTTTGTATGATTTTTCTTTTATTTACCAAAATTTTTTTTAAGATAATATTTTTTAATGTATTTGGAAAATTCAAAAAATTTCAAAAATTGACAGAAATAATCTTGAAAATATTAAAGCAATTGGTTTTATTTTGCAGAATATAAAAAAGTTTTAAGAAAAATTCCAATAATTTTAAAAGATATCGAGAAGTTTGGAAAACATTCGAAAAATAATTTGAAGTTTGAAATTTTTTTTAAATTCGAAGCAAAATGTAGATTTTTGAAGATTTCGAAATAAAATTTCGAAACTTTTCAAGGGTTTTGTAAGGTATCACGATAACGAATAAAAATTTCTTAAGATTCCTGAGAAATTTTTTTATCTTTTTTTTTTTATTTTGAAAAATTAATTTTAAGAGAATATTCAACAATATTTTTAAACATTTGAAAAATTGTTAAAATTGTTAAAAAATAATCTTGAAAATTTAAAAAAAATTTCTTTCATTTTACAGAATTTTAAAACAATTTTAGAAAAGATTCGAATAATTTAAAAAGATATTTAGAAAGTTTAGAAGTTTTAAAAAGATCTGAAAATACTCAAAAATTTGAAAAGATTTAAAAAAGTTTGAAACAAAATGTAGATTCTTGAGGTTTTCGAAAAAAATTCAAAACTTTTTTAGGATTTTGAAAGGTATCAAGATAAAGAAAAAAAATTGCTCAAGATTCCTGAGAAAATTTTAAAATATATTTTTTTTATTTCAAAAATTATTCTCAAGAGAATGCTTGAAAATATTTTTTAACAATTAGAAAAATTTTTTAAATTGAAAAAAAATAATGTTGAAGATTTTAAAACAATTGCTTCCATTTTGAAGAATTTTAAAACAATTTAAGAAAATATTTGAATAATTTCAAATGATATTTAGAAGTTTTAGAAGTTTTAAAAAGGTTTAAAAGTACTTACAAATTTGAGAAGATTTCAAAAAGTTTGAAACAAAATGTAGGTTTTTGAGGTTTTGGAAAAAAATTCAAATTTTTTTAGGATTTTGAAAGGTATCAAGATAATGAACAAAAATTTCTTAAATTCATGGGAAATTTTTTACGATTTTTCTTTTATTTTCAAAAATTAATTTTATGAGAATATTCGAAAATATTTTTAAGCAATTAAGAAAATTTCCAAACTTGACAAAAAATAATCTTCAAGATTTTGAAAGCATTTGGTTATATTTTGCAGAATTTAAAAAAAATTTAGAAAAAATTCCAATAATTTTAAAAGGTATTGGGAAGTTTTGAAAAAATTCGAAAAATAATTTAAAAATTGAAAATATTTCAAAAAATTTGAAAAATTAATTTTAGAGGAATATTAAAAATATTTTTAAACATTTAAAAAATTCCCTAAATTGTGAAAAAATAATCTTGAAGATTGTAAAACAATTGCTTTTATTTTGCAGAATTTTAAAAATATTTTTAAAAAATTGGAATAATTTTAAAAAAGATTTAGAAGGCTTAGAAGTTTTAAAAAGATAATAATTCCAATAAAATAAATGAACTAATAACCGAATAGTTAAATTTTCAACTAAGAAAAATTAATTTTTCACCAAAAATGGAATCGTTTAATTTTCAGATAAAAAAATCAATTTTCAACCAAGGAACGTATTTTAAACAAATTAGGTAAATTTTCAACCGAAGAGATGAATTTTCGACTAAAATGATGAATCTTCAACCTATTGAAAGACTTTTAAACCAAATTTTTGAATTAAAAAAAAATTAAATGCACATTGAACCAAATAGTTGAATTCTCTACTAAAAAAGATAAATTTTTCACAAAAAATGAAATCGTTCAATTTTTAGTTAAAAAATCAATTTTCAACAACAAAGAAACAAATTTTCAACAAGCTAATTAAATGTCCAACCAAAGGGATGAACTTTTAACTAAAATTATGAATCTTCAATCCAGAAAAGAACTTTTTAACAAAATTGATGCATTTTCAACTAAGAAAAATAACTTTTTCACTAAAAATAGAATAGTTCAATTTTAAAAGTTAAAAAATAAATTTTCAAACAAGAAAAAAACAAATTTTCAACAAAATAGTTGATTTTTTTAAAAAAAAGTATATCTTTTAACAAAATTTTTAAATTCTAAAACAAAAAAAATTAGATTAATTTTCAACCAAACAGTTGAATTTTCAGCCAAAAAAATAATTTTTTAATCAGGAAAATTCTATTTATACCGAAAAAGACGAATTTTCAACCAATTAATAGAAGTTTAAATTTGTTTTTAATTTTTCAAACAAAAAGAATTCTTATTAATAATGTTGTTCAATTTTAAACAAAGTGGAACAATTTTCAACTAAGTAGTTGAATTTTCATCCAAAAACATAATTTGTAACCAGAAAAATTAATTTTCTATCGAAAAATACGAACTCTCAACCAAATAGTTGAATTTTCAAGCAAAAAGGATAGTTTTGAACACAATTGTTCAATTTTCAAAAAAAAATATAGATTAATTTTCAACCAAATAGTTGAATTTTTATCCGAAAACATAAGTTTTTAATCAGAAAAATTAAATTTATACCGAAAAAGACAAATTTTCAAACAACTGATAGAAGTTTACAATTTTTTTTTTGAATTTTTCAACCAAAAAGAATTCTTATTAACAAAGTTGTTCAATTTTGAACAAAGTGGAACTGTTTTCAACCAAATAGTTGAATTTTGAACGAAAAAAATAAATTTTTAACCAAAAAGATTAATTTTCAAACAAGAAAAAAACGTATTTTCAACAAAATAGTTGATTTTTCAAAAAAAGTATACATCTTGACAAAATTGTTCAATTTTCAAAAAAAATATAGATTTATTTTTAACAAAATAGTTGAATTATCATCCAAAAACATGAGTTTTTAACCAGAAAAATTTAATTTATACCGAAAAATACGAATTTTCAACCAATTAGTAGAAGTTTAATTTTTTTTTTTAATTTTTCGACGAAAAAGAATTCTTATTGAAAAAATTGTTCAATTTTTAACAAAGTGGAAAAATTTCCAACTAAATACTTGAATTTCGAATCAAAAACATAAATTTTTAACCAAAAAGATTAATTTTCAAATGAGAAAAAAACTAATTTTCAACAAAATAGTTTGTCTTTCAAAAAAAGTATACCTCTTAACAAAATTGTTCAATTTTCAAAAAAATATAGATTAATTTTCAACCAAATAGTTGAATTTTCATCCAAAAACATAATTTTGTAACCAGAAAAATTAATTTTCTATCGAAAAATACGAATTCGCAACCAAATAGTTGAATTTTCAAGCAAAAAGGATAGTTTTTAACACAATTGTTTAATTTTCTACAAAGTAGATCAATTTTCGATCAAACAGTTGAACTTTCATCCAAAATGTAAACTTTTAACCAAAAAGATTCTTTTTCTAGCGAAAAAGACGAGATCAACAAATTTTAATATTTTTAAGTACTAATTTGTTTATTATGAATACTCGTAGGTGTTTAAACAAATTTAAAATTTTGAAACAATTTTAATTTGTTTAAACATTCAAGAGTATTCTTAAAAAGCAAAGTAGAACATAAAAATATTTCAATCTTTCGAAAAATAGCAAACATAAAATATATGAACAAAAAATTGTTTGAGCAATTTAAATTTGTTTAAGCATCTACGAGTATTCATAATAAACAAATGAGTACTTGAAAATATTAAAATTTGTCGAAAATGTAGTGAGATAAAATGTTTCTCCTGCTTCTTTTTAAGTAAAATATATACTTGAACAAATACGTATTATTTAAATAATTGTAAAATTATTTAAACATATTATTTTATTGTTGTCATTGATTAAGTAACTCATAAAGTCTAGAAAATACGTTCATTTCGCAGAGAAATTCGAAACGTGAAAAATAAGGACATTCTTGGTGAAAAATTAATTTTTTTGGTCGATAATTCATTTTTTGTTGCTGAAAACTTAACTATTTTGTTGAAAACTCGTTTTTTTTGACAGACATTTTTTTTCTGAAAATATCCTTATCCCTATTTCATTTTTGATCGAACATTTACCTTTTTTTGCTGAAAATGCATATATTTGGTTAATAATTCGTCATTTTTGATAAAAAATTAATGAATACATTTTTTTGGTTGAAAGTTGAACTATTTTGTTGAAAATTCGTTTCTTTTTTGTTAGAAATTAATTTTTTTTTCTGAAAATATCCCTATTACATCACTATCAAATTTATCTTTTTTGGTTCAAAATTCATGTATTTTCTTAGAAATTCGTCATTTTTTGTAGAAAATTAATTAATTCATTATATGGTTGAAAATTTAACTATTTTGTTGAAAATTCGTTTTTTGTTGTTTTTAAAAATGAATTTCTTCAACTGAAAATCTAACCATTTCATTTTTTGTTGCAAATTTATAGCTTTTATTCGAAAATTTATGTATTTTGTTAAACATTTGTCAATTTTGGTAGGAAATTGATTAATTAATTTTGTTGTTGAAAAGTTTACTATTCCATTTTTTGTTGAAGATTTACATCCTTTAGTCAAAAATTCATATATTTTGTTAAAAATGTATCTATTTGGTAGCAAAATAATTACTTTTTTTTTGTTCAAAATTGAACTATTTTGTTGCAAATACTTTTTCTTTTGTTCAAAATTAATTTCTTTGACTGAAAATGTAACTATTCTATTTTTCGTTGAAAATTGATATTTTTTAGTTAAAAGTTCATGTAATTTGTTGAAAATTCGACTTTTGTGGTAGAATATCAATATTGTTGGTGAAAAATTCATTTCTTTGATCGACAATTCATTTTTTTTTCTTTTTGAAAATGTAAATATTTTGTTGAAAACTCGTTTCTTTTGTGAGATTTTTTTGTTCTAAAAATATCCCTATACCATTTTTGATTAAACGTTTATCTTTTATTGTTGAAAAGTTATGTATTTTTATGAAAATTCGTCATTTTTGGTAGAAAATTAATTAATTCATTTTTTTTTTTGATTGAAATTTTAACTATTTTGTTGTAAATTCTTTTTTTTTGTTTGTTAGAAATTAATTTTTGTCATAAACATATCCCTATTCGTGCACATTGCCTGTAGCCGAAATCACAATAGGATGAATAGATGAATGTTTCACATTCCTCCATATTGTCTTTACTTCATGCCTTAGTTCGCTATATTTGTGGATCTTGGTTGTATAGGTTGCCTGCAAATTTCGGTTAAGTGGACAAACAATGTCGATGATGTAGACTCTTCCACCTTTTTTTCTCGCACTACGATGTCCGGTCGATTGGCTCGGATGTAATGATACGTCTGGTTAGTAAAATCCCAGTATAAGATGTAATCTTCGTTTTCTAAAACGGACATTGGAATGCATCTATAGAAAGGCATCCATTTTGTTGAGAGTTCTAGGTTTAGGGCAAGTGGTTGATGTATAACGCCCGCCACATCATTATGCCTGTGCGTATATTCTCTTTGAGCCACTACGCGATAACCAGCAATAATGTGCACGATGGATTCTTTGATATCTCCACATAATCGGCACTGGTCAACCACGTCTTGATGTGGCACGTGTTTGCGATTATTTTTAGTGCTGACAACCCTGTCGTGTATCTCAATAACGAATCCTTCCGTTTCTGGATACAGGACGCCCTTTTTCAGCCAAATATTGAATGCCTCACTATCCACTTCATGTTGGTCTAACGTTTTCGAGTGCTCGCCGTGGATGGCTTTCTGTCTCCATTGCGTTTCTAATTCCTCTATGTTTTCTGCCCTGGTACTCAAGACCTCCTCTGAGGACAAATTCAAGGGCGTGTAGTCAATACCAGCTTTACAGATGGTGTTGTAAAGCGTAACATCTCGCTTGCTGTTAAAATATTCTTGCAGTCGTTAGGTTTTTCTTAACTATCGTATGCTGCATACTCTTTGATTCGAGAATACCCAAATATTTATATGACTCCCCCTCAGCCATTACCTCGATGTCATTCTCAAAATCGTTCTCTAGCTCTGTGGTCCCTAATTCTCCTCTGGTTAAATGCACTGTTCAGCATTTATCCAGTCCGAACACAATGTGGATATAATTCAAAAACTGCTTTGTGATATCGATCACTTGACGTTGTTTCTGGTCCGAACTAGCGTATAGCTTCAGGTCATCCATGTATAGAAGATGGGTCACTTGATGGCCATCCTCGTTATCATGTATTCGGAAATCATGAGACATGCTATTTAGTGTTTTTCTCAGTGGGTTCAACGCCAAACAGAACCATAATGCACTGATGGAGTCTTCTTGAAATATACCCGTCGTTATGCGTGTTGATCTAGCGAATAGTCATGTGGTACAGAAGAAAACGCTTGCTTGTAGTCAATGTATGCGACGTGCAAGTTTCTTCGATGTTTACGAGCTTGCGTCATGGTAACAGCGTCTATGGTGACTAGATCTTTACTGCTTCACGAGTTTTTACAACATACTTTTTGCCCGGCATCAGATCTGGTTGTTCGATGATCTTCTGAAAACACCCACCCAATGTGATGTTAGTCAGCACCATTTCAGGGTCATTGTTAGCTCTTGTCTTCTCTAGTTGGAAACAAGCAGCGTTTAAATTGCTTCTGTTTATTTTCCCTCGAACAGCCGACCAATAGTTATTCATGTCTTCCAGTTCAGGGACTTTGGTATCTTGCTGGGTATTTTGCTGTGAACTCAGTTCACGATAAAACCTTCTTTCATCTGCCTGAAAGATTTGATTTTGTTGCCTTCTTGTACTACTTTTCTAGTACCGACGCAGTTTCACAGTAAAAACATCAAGTCTCTGCCTTTGGGAGTCCATGATCTCATCCAATATTGCTCGTGTTTATGTCTCTATTTACTGCGGGTGGATGATTTGAGTAACATGGTGTATCAGCTTTCTGGTTCTATTTCCTTCTTTATATTGAGTCAGACGACCCAATTCGCACCTTACTTTGCTGACATCCATATCCAACCTGATCTTCCATGGCAGATCTCGCTCCCTTCCTGGGGCAAAGACTGCATTTGTAGACCTAGTTCTGCGGTCGAAGGTTCTAACGGTTGCCACAGCTGCACAGTATACAAGGGTTTGTACCTCTAACGCAGTTTGTATTGCGTTCAAATGCATAGGTAAAACATTGCTGTTCAGGTGTTCTACCAGTGCACGCAGATTATTTGTGATGTTCATCTTGGGCAGAGAATGCCTTTGTGTTGGTTCTACATGTCTGAACTCTAGTAACTCATTACCAAAATTCCTTGCAAGGTGCAGTAGTTTTTCTGGGATTTCGCTGTTCAAGTCATCGTTATTAATGCCCTGATGTGGTTCTAGTGGATCCGGTACTTGATGTTCATTATCCCTAGCACCTAGGCCTTCAGTTTCAATCAGGTCTTCGTTGGCCACATCTTCCAAGGAAGGTTCATCAATAGGAAGCTGCTGTTCCACTTCCATTTCGATGGCAGCTATTTCAACAGCCGAAAGCAATCTGTTTACAGATATTGAGCGTTTTTGATCTGCTAGATTTTGCTCTTTTATTCTTGTGGCTAGTTCTGGGTACTTAAGTAAGAAGAGTCGATGATGTTCTCTTCTTACACTTTGCCCGCTTTTCTTCGCCAAAAAATAAAAGCGCATTACATCTCTGTTCATATGGTATGTCCATTTTAATCGCCTTCTTGGTTGTTGAACTTCTGCTTCTGGCTCTGGTTGTATTAGGCCATCTACCTCTGGAGGATGTGGTGGTGTTGGATCATCACCAGGTTGAGGAAGAACATCAATTGCCGCTGCTTGTTCGTGTGACGCGGCTTTCTCTAACTGATGTTCATTGACGTCCTTTTTCCACGCCAAATCAACCTGCTTTTTAATCTCCATTGCTCGATCTTCTGAGATATGTAGATTAGTCCTGATGTCCTGTACCTTAGTGATAAGATCTCTTAATGCAACTTTCTCTATTTGAGGATACTTTGCAGCAAACTTCGTTCTAAAATTGTATCCTTTTTCGCGTGGGGTTTCAAACTTCGCACTTTCATAATAGAGACGCACCAATTCCTCAATCATCGTGGTATCCCACTTGATGCTCTCCCACGGTATTTCTGTTGAGGTGGTTGGCTGCAACTAGCTAACGCTAGCCAAAGCATCCTCAGCAGGCACAGTTGATGATCCACTGCTTACCGTTTGTCGCAGATGTTCTTGCTGGCCAGCTGTTAGATTAGTGAGATCTGCCTGACCATCTCTAAGCTCACCATCACCACCGTCCCGCATGCTGTGGCCCCCAGCGGTCGCTTCAGGGGCACCCCGACGATCCGCGGGAAGTGACAAGCGTTTCAAAATTTTCAAAAGACTCTCCATTAAAATGTATGGGTTTTGGTGTTCCTCTTAGTGACTTTCCTCTTCGTTCTCTGTCTGTGTGATAACATTTTTAATTTCGATAAATGTTAAAAAAAATACATGCTGTTCAACATTTTGAAAATTTAAACAAATTAGAAAAAAATATTTTTTTTGTAGAGTAAGAAATGTTAATTAACATTTTTACTAGATATCAAATATATTCAGGAAATAATTCAATGCAATTTTTCGATTAGACCAAAATTCAAAAAGTTAGAGCAGCATATTTTACGTTTTCTAGCATTTCAGGCCCGGCTGTATTTGAAAATACAGAAACGCCAAAAATGTTATTTTTTTATGTCACGAATTATAGACCCGATAAGCATGTTCGGCAAGAACTCTAAATACCACCCTCATCATATGCAGACCTGAAATGTCAAAAATGAAAAGTTTGATTGTCGATATTTGAAAATATAAAAACATCAAAAATCTTCTGTTTATATCCCACGAATTATAGACCAGATGAGAATGTTCGACAGTCCAATGGAGGAAAATGAGCAGAATAGTGGAACAGTTTTGACAAATAAGGTGACTGCTAGAGTTTGTCCAGGCATCTGATTAGTCAAAACTGTACAGTAAATTGTACAAAGTTTCTAGTCAGGGTGGCCGTTTTAATCTAAGAAAAAATTTTTGGCTTATTTCCCGGTTTTCTCTCTATTCCCAAAAAATTTTCACGGTCAATGAAATTTTTAAATTCTAACTCTAAAGCGAGCCATTTTTCCATTCGAATTAATGAAGAATGAACTGCAAATTGAAGCGCTTAAGATTGAACTCCTAAATTTTTAATTTTAAAGATTGAAGTTCAAAAGTTTTTCATTTAAAAATTTTGTATTCAAATGCTCAATAACTTACACCTATAAAATGGAAAGAACTAACACTTTTCAATTGAACAATTTTGAATTAAATGCATTTGAACCGAAAAATTTAGAATTTTTAACTTTTATAAATCGTAGGTTTCTCTCTCAATTGAAGAATTATGCAATGAATTTAAAAATTATAGTACTTTAACCAATTTTAAGCTAGAAATATTAAAACTTGAACGATTACATTTTTTCAAACTGAACACTTTTTACATTGGAAGTTGAATTATTTTTATCTCAAAGTCTTGAAAAATCTACATAACTTCTAAATATCTTTGAAAAAGATTAGAATTTTTCCTAAAATTTTGAGAAACTCCTGCAAAATTAGAAAAATTAGCTTACAATCTTCCAGTTCCATTTTTGAAAATTTTATAAACCTTTTTAAATATTTAAATATATATAATATAATAATAAGAATAATGCTTGCTTGAACACCAGCTACAAGCTATTCACTGGCAACCTCAAAGAGAGGATATTAACATCTATCGAGCCAGCATGGAGTGCAATAGTTGAACAACGTGGATGCAAGAGAGGGCTGGCAGGTTGCAGGGAGAACTTTTCAATAGACAGGTGTATTACCCAAGATTCGATCAGGTATCGACGCAATCTGTCCATGGCTTGGATTGACTACCGTGAGGCATTCGATAACACGAACAATGAGCTACTTATTAAGCTCTGTGAGTGCCTGGAGGTGCATCTAAAAATAGTGACATGCAGAAAAGAGCTTATGCTCTTGTGGCGGACAAGATTTGTCATAATATCTGACAAAAGACAAGTGACAACCAGCTGTATCACTTATGAGAGGGAATTCTTCCATGGAGACTCTCTAAGTCCGATAATTTTCTGCATTTCCCTCTCTCCTTTATCTATTGTACTCCGTGGCAAAAAGCCTGGATACCTATGTGGCCCGCCGTTTAGAAGAGAATATAAGATCAACCAGGTTTATACATGGTTGACCTTAAACACTTTGCTTTCTCGAAAGAGGATTTCAACATCCTTGTGGAGGCGGTGAATAGGTTCTTTAAAGAGATTGGCATGAGCTTCAGGCTGAGCAAGTGTGCCTGCGTCCACCTACACCAAGAAAGACTTGAAACTTTATCACCGCGTGACGGTACGTCGATGAATTAAAACAACTTGACCAAAGCACACGCAAGATGATGATGACAATCCATCGAAGTCATCATTCTAGATCTTTCGTACCTCGAATATACCACCCTCGAGATATAGGGGGTAGAGGCTTGCTCAATTTGGAGTATCTTCATCGATGAGCGGTTCTGGCTACACCCTGCTCAGTTCTCAAAAGCACAGATTCCCTTATGCGACTCGTACATCAACATGAAGTCATCAATGCTGCGGCGTTTCTATACCATGCTACAGATAGGGCCGCAAAAGAGCTGGCTCTCCCATTCGATATCAGCGACATTACATATGACCTAGCATCACTAACATCTTTGGTGCTCGAAAGTCGTGTACAGGAAGCAGGCTTCCTGTATCTTTCGATGAGTCTGTCCAACATGTTTCTCAAGTCTATTGAATTGAGAATTATAATCTTATAATCTCATGGAATCCTTCAAAATGCCTTTGAATACTTGGAAATTGTATAAAACCATGAGAAATTCTTTGAGAAAACTTGGAGTCGCCTGCAATATTTGAAAGGTGACAGACTACAAGAGTATAATGGCTAAAATGGCTATTTTACAGTACAGCGTAAAAATATTCGCGAAAATCAAAATCGCCATAAGAAATTGGAGGAGGCTTGGCTATGAATTTTCCCAATTTCTGAAGTGTGAGAACCCATCGTCTGCCGGAAGGTCTGGTTTTCACAGTACCTTGGGGTCCCTGGATTGGGTCCTTTGAGGTCACAAAATCCAGTAAATTCCACAAGTCTAAAAAACACCTGCTTTTACAGTACAATCAGGTACCTGGAGTAGATTTCCTGAGCACACAAAATGGAACCAATGCCCTGAGTGTAAAAAAAATTATCTTCTTTGGGAACGTCTGATTTTTGACGTACAATAACGTCATTGCAGTGAGTTCCTCAATGACGCGAATTACAATCCATACCCCAGGTGCCAAAAACGAATTTTCGTGTGAGTCCAGTTTATTTAATTGCTATGAGTTCCCTTGAATGGATTCCCTGAGAAATCTGGAAGAAAACTGGCTTTACCAAAAAATTGTGGTTCTTTTTCACCTGGGGCATACGTTCAATCTCACGTCCTCGATAATACCACTCCAAGGGCAAAATATACTTACTTTTACATTTGGGTGAGATATTCAAAATCTTGTTATCGAGCAACCCACTCCACGGGCCCTGAATTACTCTAAAAGTCTCACTTCCCTGAAGAATATGTGCTTTTTATACCTGGAGCATGAGTTTAATCTCGCCTGCTCGACCAACCTACTCCTGCGACCCTGAGGTACTGAAAAACACAATCTTCCCTGAAGAATATGTGTCTTTAACAACTGCGCATTGGGCGCAGTAGCATTTCCTCGAGGCAACCACAGCAGGGTCCTTACCGTACTGAAAAAAGCAGACTTCTTAGAAGCAGATGTGTTTCATATACCTGGGCTATATGTTGACTTTCGTGTCCTCGAGAAGGTAACTTGAAGTACTGTAAAAACGAGACTTCCTCGAAAAAGGTGTGCTTTTTATACCTGGGGCATTTTTTTAATCTAGTGCCCTCTACCGATCCACCTCAGAGACCTTAAAATGCTGTGAAAAGTAGCCTTTCTTGAAAAGGATGCGTTTTTGATACCTGGAGCATTGCTTCAATCTCGTGTCATTGAAGAATTTACTGGACTTACTAAAAATGTGCTTTTTGCACCTGATGCGGGAGTTAGATGACGGCACTTCAAGGTACAGAATTTTTATATTTTTTATCGCACATTCAATTTTCTTTTTATAAACAATTTCATTACAAAATACTATTTAATTTTGGTTTGCATTCCTAGGGCACACCTTTCCTTCCTATTGAACCAAATTTAATCTATTTCAGAAATGATCAATACTTCGGAAATATTGTTAGAAGAAAATAAATAGAATTATTTATAAGAAATAGATTTTTTAAAAATTTCCATTGAACGTTTTTTTTCTAGAAAATCTTGTTTTTTCTTTAGTGAATATTCTCGTATGTGAAGAAATAGTGACATTCAATCAAGATTTTTTGCTGATCATTAGATTGGCGATTGTTACAAATAGATTATTAAATAAATCTCCCGATCCTAAAATAATTTGTAACGAGCTAGTTAAATGTTGAACCAAATAGATGTATTTTCAACTTAAATAGTAAATTTTGTAACGAAATTTAACATCAGTACAGATTTGTTGTTTCAAAATCTACCGTAGCAACACTAATACGTTGATCAGAATCTTAGCTCATCCTTGAAGTTCAAAAAAAAAATTTCTTTTCAGATATTAAAATAAATAGTAATAATGATAATTGATCTCTATCAGACTTAGGCAAGAGATTTATCACTCACGAAATCTGACGTACGTTTCCCGATTCTTCGAACTCTATCAAATTTCTTTATATACCTTGAAATTTTGAAAACCTAATGCAATCTTTTTAAATCAATTGAAGTCCGATGAATTTTAGTAGAGTCATTGTATTTGTCGAAATGCCAATCATTCTTTTCAAATCCTTTAAATCCCTTTAAATTGGGTGAAGTGAAGCTGTCCGATTTTTAATCCATCATCATCAATAAAATTTGGGAGCAAGCAAGTGTCCAAAAATCGATCATGGACACTCTGCCTGGGACAGAGGCTGACTATTTCGTGCTTAGGTTTCATGTATTAGTCTTATTTAAAAGTAAGCATTCAAAAACATTACTTTTCACAAAATCCTCTTCATTCAGAAAAATTCTTTGCGACTTGAGTGACAATTTTATTGAAAGACTGTTAGAACAGATTTCTCTTTTTACCTGTACGCCACCTGACCTATCGTATAGGATCGAAGAAGGTCATCAAAAAGGGTCCTCATTCAGTTCAAGACGACTGTTCTCAAAATGATAATACAATAAATAAAAGGGCCCTCCTAATTCAGAATTCGTAGAATAATAAAAGTTAGATCTTGTCGAGATAATTTCTGTCTCACCGAAAAAAGACCACCGAGCAAAAACATAATTAACATAAAATTAGACTGATATAACAAATTTTAGAAGTGACGTTTAATTAGTAGTAAAGATGATATGGAAACTGATAATATTTAAGTAGAATCATTGTTAGGTTCTGTTTATCGATGAAACATATAATGAGTCATAACTGACATCTATTATTTATTCGACTATTTCGTTGAGGCTCTCGCATTTGCCCGTGCTTCTACATTAAAAATTTCTATAGTCGCACTCCTTTAGCACAACCCGGCCGAAAAAAAATCTTCGTGAAAAAACAATCCTTGGGACGAACGTTGCATTCTTATGTCCCATTTGATGCGTTTGCGACCGAAGTTACACGTGCAAAAAGCAGGAATCTGTGTGTCATTGTTCTTCATTGCCAGCTCTTCGTCATCAATCATCTAGTTAAAGTATAGATAATCGAACTTTGGTTAGTTAGTTGCTGAAATACAGGTGTGTCGGGAATTGCTTCACATGGCTTCACAGGGCTTTTTATGGGCTCCTCGCCCGTCCTAAAAACTAACAACATTGTTGTTTCCTAAAACCATCCTATTTGAGTTTTGAGTTACAAGTGAGCAGTGAGTGTAGTTTGACCGCCCCTCGTGAAAAGGTTAGAGGGCCGGGGATAGGGTTTTGATTACTTGTCCTTTTCCTTACCAATCGATTAAAGGACAAAAGGGCAAGGCCGTGAGTTTTAAGCGAGTAAGTCATAACGCTGGCGACATAGACCGAGTCCTAGGTTTAGGGGAAGTTGTTGATATATTATGCCTGCCACATTATTACGCCTGTGAGTACATTCTCACTTAGCCATTACGGAACAACCAAGAATAATGTGATTGATGGATTCATTGGTATCTCCACATAATAGGAACCGTTCAACCTCACTATCTACTTTATTTTAATCTAAAGTTTCAAGATACTTGCCGTGAATTGATTTTCTTCCTCATTTCGTTTCTCATTCCTCTATGAATCCTGTCCTGATATACAAGGCCTCATTTGAGGAGAAATTCAATGGCGTGTAATTAAAATCCGCTTCACAGGTGGTTTTGTTGAGCGCGACGCCTTGCTTGCTTTTGAAATAATCTCGTAACTGTTTCACTTGCACTTTGCACAGTTTCTTGATATATACAACGCCTTCAACCTCTTATTTTATGGTAGAACTTCCCTTTTCATAGCAAAATTACTGTAGTGCATTCGATACTTCATCGTTTCTACGCGGATGCTTCTGTTAAAACTATTAGGATCGTTGTTTGACCATTTGATGAGCTCAAATGATTACGCAAGGACAGGGATTGCATAGGTATTAATTTCCCTGATTTTATTGCCGAGTTGAGAGCACTCTTTAGAACCAATCTAAGTCTTGTAGAGATTCAGTCATTAAGCTTTTCTTAACTTTCATATGCTGAATACCCTCAGATTCAAGAATACTCATGTGTTTATGTGTCACGCGCTCAGCCATTCCCTCGATATCATTCTCGTGTTTGTCCCCTAGCTCTGAGGGACGATAGGACAGTAGATGACCATCCTCATCATCTTATATTTTGAACCCATGAGAAATCCTATTTATTGTTTTGCGTATAACGCTACACAGAAACAAAACGCACTAAAGAAGACCAGGATCAAAAAACTTAATTTTTGTACCCCAAAACATCATCACACGACCTGGAAAGTCGATGATACGTGGGCAGATTTTTTACATTTTTAAGACTTCAAGCAAATAGTGACGTGGTACGGAAGAAAACGCTTACTTATAATCAATGTTTGCGATGTGCAAGCTTCTTTGATGTTGACCAGCTTGCGTCATGACGACAGCGTCTATGGTGACTAAATCTTTACTGCCCGCGAGTTTTTACAACATCCTCTTGTTCTTCTGTAAGGATGTCATTCTTGTTGCAGTGAGAATATACATAAGTTGCAATGTTAGCTGAGGGGCAATTATAAATTTTTGAACGACAGGCTATCAGTCAAAATTCGGATGAATCTTAAGCGTCTGTTTTTTTAGGCACAATAAACGTAGAACCTCTGATCATAAAACTTGGCATCAGATCATCGTGTTCGATGATCTTCTGAAAACACCTTGCCGATAGAAGATGTATACTCGTCAGGTACTGGTACCAGAAATTGTGCATTATGTCCAGACTTAAAACTTTTCAGTTACTTGGCCTTTTCATAACCGCAGAAACATCTGAATCTATGATGTTAGTCAGCTCCATTTCGTAGTTTTTGCTTGCTCTTACTTTATGGAGTTGGAACCACGCATCGTCTAAATTGCTTATGTACTTTTTTCTCCAAACACCCGACCAGCCTTCAGTCATGTCTTCCAACTGAGGGACTTCCGTGTCTTGCTGGTTATTTTGCTTTACACACAGTTCACGATAGAACCTTCCTTCATATGCCCAAAAGGTTCAATTTTGCTTTCTTCTTCCAGCATGAAGTCTTTGCCATTAACTCATTAACGACCAAGAACTAAAATTTCTTAACTTATGTTCAAGCCTCATTCTCATGACTGAAAAAGATAAATTTCCAAACGAAAACCATGTTTCCTTGTAGCATTGGGTATGCTCTTCAAGAATCCGTGGTAAGAATGGAGTTTGGTTCAGACGAAAATCAAATATGGCGCTAAATCTGGAGAAAAGTACCAAAAAATCGGGAATTTGTACTGTTTCATAATTTTTTTTCGAGCCAAAAGAGTATTGGGACTCGATCCTAACTATGATCAACGTTGATCGAAATAGTTGAACTGCAACAAAAAACTTGTCTCACCGATCTCAATTAGCCATACTCCTCGCAAAATGGTGGATCCATACCCTTCGCAAAATGGCGGACATAAAATTTTGGAAACCCTACGATTTTCGTACAACTCTGTACTCGGGGGTTTTCGGAGTCGCTGATTATAAATTTGACATCGAATTTTTGAAATTCAAAAATAGTGGAACCAATATGGCGGACATGAAATTTTGGAAGCTCTACGATTTTCGCAAAACTCTGTACTCGTGGATTTTCGGAGTCGCTAATTATGAATTTGACGTAGAATTTTTGAAATTCAAATTGCAGACCCAATGTAGCGGACATGAAATTTCGGAAACTCTACGATTTTCGCACAACTCTGTAATTAGGGGGTTTCAGGGTCGCTGATGATTACCTTGACATCGAATTTCAAAAATTCAAAATGGCGGAACCAATATGGTAGAAATGAAATTTCGGCAACTCTACGATTTTCGCACAACTCTGTATTTGGGGGTTTTCGGGGTCGCTGATTATGAATTTGACATAGAATTTTCGAAATTCAAAATGGCAGACCCAATGTAGCGGACATGAAATTTCGGAAACTCTACGATTTTCGCACAACTCTGTACTCGGGAGTTTTCGGGGTCGCTGATTATGAATTTGACATCGAATTTTTGAAATTCGAAATGGCGGACCCAATATGGCGGACATAAAATTTCGAAATCTGTCTAGTTTCATCAAAATTCTGTGCTTGGATATTTCTGAGGTCTCTATATGGTGATTCACACTCTTTACAGAAAATTCTGGTCCTTATAAGACAATGTGAACAGACTTTGAGTTGATTTTGATGAGATATTCTACATTTATCCTACCCTACTAATAATTCTATCCCCACTCCGCCGCCACTTGCCGCATCTAGGTGTATAATATCTTTGGTCTCGTCCATCAGTTCATGACGACTTTGCTTAAGCCGTATTCAAACGAGTGGTTTCCAGTTTCGACTACGGTTACGATTGACGGTGCGGTTCATGCACACGGTACACGAGGCCTGCGAGCATTTTTTCAAGGCAGCGACAACAGCTGCCGAGTCACGTGAATTCATCGACCGCTGTGATTGGCTACGATCAGCGACGACTGTAGCCCATTCAAAATCGCCAAGGTTGAAAATAGAAAGAAATCTAAACGCGCAACCCGCACCGGGAACGGATCTGTGTATGCGTGTATGAATGGCGTTGATTTTTACTATATATCATAAAGTATGGGATATCTGTGTATGTATGTATGCATGTTTTAGACATTAGTTGGACTTATGTGTTCGATTATGTATCCTCCTATCTGTTTCAATATAGAAATGTAAGAACTAAGATATTATTTGAATGTAATGTAACGCAGGAAGACGGAGAGAAACCTTAGAGCGGCTAGCTTGCAACAGTCATCACCGAGTAATGGCCTCATTGGCGCGCGGGTCCCCAAGATCGAGGTGTTGGGGCAAACGCGAAAAGTGAAATCCCCTCCCGAATCCTATTGCACAGAGTGGGGGAACTGCCACGAATTGTGGCGCGCGCCCCGGTGCCTCGGGCATAAAGGTGCGCGTTCCAACCACATCGGGACACTCTGGCATACAGGTCTGCTCAGAAAACTAATCCATTACAATTTTCCAAAAGAGCTTATACACTTTATACACTCGTATCTTACCAACAGAAAATTCTCAGTTAAAATAGACCAGACACTCTCAAAAGAAAAACCTATCCGAGCAGGAGTACCCCAAGGTAGCATTTTAGGGCCAGTATTCTTTATTATTTATGTAAATGACATCCGTGAGGTCCCTGAAGTTTCAATTGGACTGTATGCGGACGACACTGCATTATTCACTTCCTCGTGGTCAATCCCAAAAATCTTAAAACTTCTTAACAAAGCTCTTGAAATCATTGAAAATTGGGCTAAGCTTTGGAGAATAAAAATCAACACAGCAAAGTCAGAATCAATTCTTTTCTCAGTCAGAAGGCCTGTCAAGGTAGATCCACCCAAAATGTTTAATGAACCAATAGAATGGAAAACTTCCGTGAAGTACCTCGGGGGTAAACTACACAAGCGTCTTAACTGGAAGCAGCATATCCAGGAAGCTAAAGGGAAAGCTCTCGGGGTTATCTCGCGATTAAATCCTATTATTAACAGACATTCTAGCCTAAAACCAGAATATGGAAGCCTAATTTATAAAACGTTTATCCGACCAATCATAACTTAAGCATGTACAATTTGGGGAGGTGCGTCAAAAAGCAACATTAATCAGTTTCATATCATTAAAAATAAATTCCTCAGATGTACCACAAAAACCCCTAGATATACCAAGAACTCTGTCCTGCACAGAGAATTTCAATTACCATACATCTCAGAGTATATCAAAGAAACCGCCAATAAATATTACGAATCTGCATCATTATCACCTTTTGAACATATTTCCTCATTAGGTAAATATAAATTTGATCCTCTTCGCAAACACGCGATGCCAAAAGACTTTCTCATGAAATAAGTCAACCAGCAACTTCAATTTTTCAACCCCTGTACCCCCTCCCAACTCTTCTTCTTTACTTTTCTTTGATAAAATAAATTATCAGATTCTGTGGTTTTTTCCCGTCTGTGGGCTTTTTTCCCACATATAACTAACGTCACTTTAAACTCCAGTCATGTCAGATTTCTCTCAGATTGTGTAATAATGCCCGAATGGGTAAAGCACAGCAACTCCTTCCAGTCCGATCTCACAAGAGGGGCTGATGGTTGGAGCCCCCTCATCCCCGCTCTTTTTTTTTATATGCTTCTGGATGCGGGTTTCGCACGATTGGTGCGTTTTCGCCAAGCAAAAGTCTACGAGCGTGAGCGATGACCGAAACCACGCTTGCGCTGTCTATTGTCAGAGGGACTTTAACTTTTTTCGACTGAGTGCCGCGACTCAATTTATTCTAAGTCGAATGACAGCTGGGGTTAGGACGCTCAGGCTACGAATGAAAGAATCATGGATATTTGCCAAATATTATTCGTGTTTATAAATATTATTTATAACCATGAATATAATTTGGCGGACATCAACAAAAATATTAGATCCTTTTATTTTCAATAAATAAATAATATTTAATAAAAAACAATTGTTCAATTATTTAAATTCGCAAGGAATTTAGAGAGAAGAGATCCGATATAACAGCAGTTTCGGGGGTTGCCTCACACTGGCCTTGCTTGTAAATCGGTACCATCGAAATGTAAACAGTCAGGGCCGCCTGAACCGTTTCCATGATATTGCGCAATAGACTCCACTGAATCCTTGTGCACTTCTTTCGAGGCGTGAGTCACAACCGTCTATCTCCCTGCCCGCTGAGAAACTGCGTGGGCAAGCAGTTCTAGGAATAGGTTAATCGGATGCTCTTCTATGGGAACTCTGCTGTAATATTAAAATGAGAGAATCCCGTTTAGTAATATAATCTAATTTGTTGTAATTAATATATAATAAGTGGAAAAACGGCAACCGCAGCATCACAGATGTTTCGTTTTCCTAATGTGGCACTCCCGTGCAGTACCTACACGTGCTTATCGACGCCATGTTTTTGTCGACTGGTGTCGTCAACTGAGTTGTTGATATTATGCCTATTTATGTTTTTTTTTTTAATCTATGAATAGTGAAATAAGTAATTAAACCATGCATAAAATAGAATACGTTAGGTTGAATCAGAAAAAAAGTTACAAGAAAGGATTCGACAAAGCGTTCAAGAACCTAGCCTCGACACTCAGAAAAAAATCATGTAACTGTTATTCGAATCCTGATGTTAAAACTCGTGATGAATGACGTATAGTAAATATAGTAGTGCTTCAATTATTTAAAGTTTCCTCTATTTTCCAACTCAACTTTTAATTTTTGCGTGTTTTAAAACAAAAACACTTTAAATGCATGTGTTTGAATATGATAACTCGCCGCAGTCGACTGGAGTGCAACTTTGTCACGTCTCTCACTATTTCATGTCTGATTTTCAACATTTTGAATGAAAAAAAAATCTTTGTTAGTGAAGGAAGTTCTGAATGTACTTGAAGTTTGTACGGCGTTTTTTTTAAATATTTAAGAATAGCACACTTCATTTTAATTAAAATCTTATCATTTCTTCCCCGCAGTTATGTAAAATGTTAGCGGTATCCTGCAAATTTCACCCGAATTCACCATATCTTCATAAGATTACATGCTAGTTTTAATAATTTTTTTCTCGTGAACCAAGCTCTGAAGTTTCGAAAAATTTGGACAGCATGTTTGTACTGCTAAAAACTCTTAATTCACCAAGTTTGGACAAAATCTGATAATTTTGAGTATGCGGTGGAGTATCCTTAAGCCAATAGAACAGATTTCAGTAATTTGGCACTTACGCCCTTATGTCCCGGGGCCCTTCATTTGTAAAAGAAAATAATATATACCTTGTATGTTCATTAAATATAATAGAATATAATTTAGCGGACTCTACACCTTATTATCGCGCTAATTATAATAAAAACTCTGTATTGCCTGGGATATGTAATGAGGCTAACTTGATGTGCGAAGGTATCGATTTCTTTGATATTTTCACGACACAATTTAAATTAGCTCTGAAAATCCCACTTCACATTAGAGAATAACGCGACCTATGAGAATGTGATTTGGATCAAGTGTGTAGTATTTTACTTTAGATTACACTATATCATATTTCACATGTGTAAAAGTGCAAAGGTGGTTGATTTCTAAATAAATAAATATAATTAAAAATAAAAAATTAAGCGAAAAAGAAAAGGTGGGGGTTTTTGAGAAAAATAGTTTCTAAATTTTTTGAGAAATCGGCACCATTTTGATTTCGAAAGAAATAAAAGGTTTTTCAGAATTTAAGAGGAAAATTGAAATGCCTATATTGATTTAGATACTACAATAGTACAACAATTTTAAACTATTCAGTGCATTTCCATTTCAAAACTTAATGCAAAATTAGTCACCCTAATCCTTAGATATATCAGTAGAAAGTGGGACATAATTGGACTTTATAATGATTTATTTTATTTTGCTCTCTAAAGTTAGGATTAAGAATCTATGTAATTTAAAACCTTACAGTATTTTTAAAAGAAATTAAAAAATTTAGATGAATATTGAATTTAAATTAGGTTAAAGTCATTTGAAGGTAGCTAAGGTACATTTTCTTGAAATCTCTCAAAATGACGTTGAAAATATCCAGTAAAACTAGAGGAATGTTTTTTTTTTCAGTGATATCTGGAAACTGGGTCGCGACTTTACGGAGTTTCCGGCAAAAAAGGTTGTTGAGAACAATTGCTTTGATTGTGGACCGTTCGCGAACGTAGTTTACAAGCGTTCATGTCGGTGGAGTTTGGAACGACTGACGGCCTATGTGGTTTGTTGAAAATTTAGTTTATTAATGCCTTATCTACTCAGGAAAAAAGAACCGATTAAACGATTATCTTCAGGAGTCCAAATATGTAGGAATGTGAATTGGGAGATCTGCTTCCTGAATCTGAATGAATTGTCAATCGATCTCAAAATTTGAAGCCTTGAATCAGAAATTCATGTTAGTTTGTCATACTGCTCACAAAATTTTTAATTTATTGTACGACTCAAGCAAGTTTTTTACAACACCTCCTTTAAAAATGTGAGATTTTACGCTCATTTCGCGTGATCAAAATGGCCGACTTGTGCCCAATGACGTGAGTTTGTTCCTATCGGAGATAAAGTACATTTACCTCGGTAATGCGGGAGCAAAAGTGATTTTAACGCGTTAAAGCGGTGCCTTAGTGAGTATTTATATGTTTTATGAGGGGTAAAATACTGGACTAAAAAGAATTTTTCCCGTGCACTGGAAAAAAGTTACTACCATACTTTCTAGTTAAAAATTCTACTTCAGGTTCATTGTTAAATTTTTTTTATTTAACACTAGAAAAGTCAAAATCGAAATTCTAAAATTATTCCAAATCTTAATGTTATCGAGAATTGAGTGGGTTTTCAAATTAAGAAGCTTACGCCACAATTTCGATTTTATTAACACAAAGAAAATAATTAAGCTTTTATTTGACAATGAGCACTGATTGCCGATAACTTTACATTGGACTGTCTAAACTTTATCCAGAGTCTTACCATGGTAATCAAATCGAGAACTCCAGAACAGAATTTTTTTATAAACAGAAGGAAAATGATGTAAGAGTAAGATAGCACAAGACAGGATGATTGCGGAATTCTAACAAAAAGTTTGGAGAGGAGGAACACTCAAGGCATAGTCAGGGATCCAAAGAGGATCGTTTGTGTCCGTTTTAGGTCCTGATGAAAACGTGATTGATTCTTGTGCAGAATGTTCTTCTGAATTGGAATATGTCGGGTGCACCCCCGTTCAACAAATTTTTTAATTATTTCTTCATAATCACTTCTAGAATTGTGATAAGCTCAAATTTAAATCAAGGTATGTGTTAATTGAATTTATAATTTACGAGAAAATGATTAAAATATCGTTTTAATAAAACACCGTTGCTTCACTACATTTTTCAACGTTTCACAATTTCTCTTTTTTAATCATGTAGTAATCACTGAGACCAAGATAATTTATTTTTGTGAACCCGCTGTCACGAGATACTACTAACACTTCTGCACGCCCTGGTATACACAGACGAGAGAAGTTTGTATTTATTTCGAATTTTGGAGAAATTAAACTAATAGTATGTTAAAAAAACATTCAAAATAAATTATCATTATCTCAGTGAGAACTACATAATTAAAAAAAAAATTGTGATACGTTAAAAAAATGTAGTGTAGAAACGGTGATTTATTAAAACTTTATTTTACTCAAACATGTCATAAACAGGTCATAATCTCGCAATTTCCGATTCCCGACCCAGGTTGGTTTTCAGTGACTGGTAGGGTAAGTCGGGGAGAGATGGAACACTTTTTTTGCTCGGCTCTCATTCATCTCGTTGACATATCTGCAAATCGTATATGCAATTTCGTATCATTTAAACTCTTCACTTTATAACCGCGATATGTATTTTCTATTTAATTTAAATTTTCATAGTACCAAAAACAAGCAAAAAAAACAAATTCGGGATGAGATGACAAATTGCGAGTGAGATGGAACACACAGTTGACGTGACTCTGAAAATTGATGTGTCACACAAAATATTACAAAATTACTCCGATAATATAGAAAAAAGTTTTTTTTGTTGTATTTATTACGTCTTGAGAACCAAAAAATGTGTGAAGAGAAAAAAAATCTATTGAACAGAATTCAGTTACAAAACCAGCGATACGAGTAGTTGCAGTCATTCACTTCTTTTTCGTATCTTTTCGAAAACAGTCAATACGATAACATTTTTATTATTTTTTTTTATTTGTAATAATTTTTAAATAATTTTTAACCATTTCTAAAAATGTATAGCACGCAAGGACACAAAACTTAAATTGAAATCATCAAACAATCCGTTCCATCTCCCGCAAAAAAAGGTTCCATCTCTCCCTATAAGTACGGAGCGATGAATCAGTATGTAGTAACTACATACGCTACCGAAAGATCTCACTGTCGGTGTAGGTACCGTTTATAAGGTCCCAATAATTAGTGCCAATGATATCAACACGAAGAAATAATTATCACTTGCCAAAACTGGCCACGCAATCAAGTGCTCAGAATTTTCTGGCCTTCAAAACGCGATTCTTAAACTATGACGTAGAATAACTTTTTGGGAAATCGCCGCAGCGAAACCATTCGACAAAAGTTTTTGTTTACGTGTCGAGGGATATATTTACATTGACTGCCATCAATAGAGTCTGTAGCGCGCACAAAGTACGTATTGAACATTTCTACCAAGCGCATTGCGCTTTCGCATTGCTAGCTCTGCTTTCGACTAGAGAGTATCTCTCGACCTCTGAGAGAATTCTTGGCGGATCGTTTGAAAGAATGTAGGGTAAATATACCTTTTAGTGTGATATCAAGCACTATTCTCACTTTACGTAACTATTATTTTAAATATATAATAAAATAACATCTTAAAACAAAATAACAGAGATGTATACCTATTACTGGGTCCCTATTACTTCGGATTTATAGGTTATATTTTGAAAACTGAAATTATTGAGAAAAAAAACATGGTTAAAAAAGATTAAAAAACGTAAAAATGAACTTGAATTCATCACTTATTTACAGTGTTCGATCTTCTCTTTATTTTACTAAGTATGAAGCATGTGGGCGTTATTTCTCAAGTATACCCACCCTAAAAGTCAAAGTTGTCCGATCTAAGTTAAACTTAGGCAAAGTGTTGTGCTATTGGATAGTAGTTTATGGGGAAAAAATTTTGTGATTCGGATAAGTATTGGCCGAGGGGGAGGGGGTGAAAGTTTTGGGATTTACGTGGATATCGTCTATTTCGGCGATTTTTAACTCTTCTAATACCGATGAAAAAAATTGTATCTAGTACAGTTTCGATAGGGGGCTTCACGCTCTTTCGATTGGTCCTACGCATTTTTTCAACAAATTATTATTTGACCATCAAAAATGAAGGTCAAAAATAAATTTGACTTTTTTTCGAAATGAGACAGGTTTTTTTTTTTTGGTCTTGAAAGAAAACTTAGGGTTTTTCCTATAAGACTATGTAGATTAGAAAGTACGCTGGCGCTCGAGCCCCGCGGCGCACCGCGGTGCCTTTATGGTGTTGTTTTTACGAAAAGTAATAATATATTCTAGTATATTTGATCGAGCTATGCATTTTACATTGTTGAGACTGTCATTATTTAAATGCCTGCATTATGTTCACTGATGAATTTTGAGAAAATTTTGAATTTTGGAAAATCAAGTTATTGAATAAGAGGTCGGGTCGAAAAAGTTGTTTTATTGATTAAGTAAAATTAAAGCTCGAAGGTTTTTTCATGCAGATGTCTGGTCTTCTATCTGACTTTCTTTCCGCATTTCGTTTTTTTTTAGTGACAGTTGTTTTGACTTTGTTTCCTAATTTTCGTTTCTTTTCTTTTGGGAATTAGTCACCTTCCGTGGTTGAGGAAAATTTCTTCAATTGAAGTATCCCATCTTCAGTAGTAGGCCAATCAGTGAAGCATGAAAACGAGTGTTTTGGTGTCACAATTCTAGAGTGGAAGCGATATCGATATTTGTGTAGTGCTGATGCCCGGGATGAAGGCCTACATGTTTTTAACAAAAAATTTTCAACTGCAAGAAACTGTGCGCTGTTCAAATTTCGCGAAACCATGTTTTTTTTTAAGATTGCGATCAAGATATGAATCTGGGAGAAAAAAAGTTTAATTATAAATGAAAGGTATCAAAAAGATATCTTGGTCGCAATCTTCAAAAAACATTTATGCCTTCATCCCGGGCATCAGCACTACACAAATATCGATATCGCTTCCACTCTAGTATTGTGACACCAAAACACTCTTTTTCATGCTTCACTGACTGAAAGAAAGGCAGATAAAAAACCAGACATCTGCATGAAAAAATCTCCGAGCTTTAATTTTACTTAATCCATAAAACAACTTCTTCGAACCGACCTCTTATTCAATAACTTGATTTTCCAAAATTCATCAGTGAACGTGAAACAGGCATTTAAATAATGGTAGTCTCAACCCTGTAAAATGCAGAAAGCAATCAAATATACTAGCATATATTATTACTTTTCGTAAAAACAATATGGTGCGCCGTGGGGCTCGAGCGCCAGCGTCATGCACTTACCGGGGTACTCAACGCTTATTTTCATGAATTAAAAATTTGAATCCCACTTTCTAATCTACATAGTCTTACAGGAACAGACCTAAGCTTTTTTTTAAGACAAAAAAAAACTGTCTTATTTCGAAAAAAAGACCAATTTATTTTTGACCTTTATTTCTGAAGGTCAAATATTTATTCTTTGAAAAAATGCGTAGAACCAATCGAAAGAGCGTGAAAACCCCTATCGAACCTGTACTAGATAAAATTTTTTTCATCGCTATTAGAAGAGTTAAAAATCGCCGAAATAGACGATATCCACGAAAATCCCAAAACTTTCACCCCCTCCCCCTCGGTCAATCCTGATCCGAATGACAAAATTTTTTCCCCATAAAGTACTATCCAACAGCACAATACTTTGCTTGAGTTTAACTTAGATCGGACAACTTTGACTTTTTGAGTGGATACACTTGAGAAATAACGCCCCATTCACTAAAATTTGGTATTTTCGGCCCACCCTAATGTGTAGGGGGTTTTATGTGAATTCGACCAAATAGGAATATCAGTAGTCATGTTTATTTTTATTAAAATTTAAAATTCATGTCTTGATTCTCAATTTAGAAATATTAAAAATTGTATTTGGAACCATGAACTTAAAATCCAAGAACTATGCAATAGAGGTAAAGAGTGAGTTATGAAAATGTGGAGGAAATTTAATTAGAGAATAAACGTTACTAAGCTTCCTATCTAGTCGAATTTGCATGGAAACAACACCCAGCGCACACATATTGATCAAGCGCTAACTGAAAAATCCCATTTTATGAAAATTTACAAAAAGCAATGATTCTTCAAAAAGTTTGGAAAACAGAGAATATCAATGTTACTAAAGTTTTCTACCTGAAGTTCATAAGCAAGTGACTTCATACACGAATTTTAAGAGACAGATGGAAAAACACCTTTTTCTGGTGAAAAAATTTACATTTTTGAAAATAATAAAAAACGGTTCAAAATATTAAAGAATGCCTGAGCATTTATTTTTCGGTGAAGACCAAAAATGTGTTGTTTTTTTGTTTTTTTTAAATAAATGACCGCCATGCATTTGTGAATTTTTAAAGGTAATTATCATTATTATTTCGAAATATATCATCTTTTCAACAGAAATTACTGGCTTTTTTCGAAAAAAAAATTTTACCATTTTTTGAAAACCGATCCAAAACTTTGTTTAAGTCCTAAAAAACACATCATTATACCAAGTTGTCATGCCCTCTGTATCATTTGAGCCTAATTTAGACAATTTTGTTAATACCGATGCTACTATTTATCTCAATGGCACAAGTATATTCTATTTTTTAAATATTTTTTGATTTGCATTAAATATATGCCGAAATATTCCCAAGTATTCTGAAGTATTCCCTAATATTTTTTAGTAGTCTCCCATATATATTACCAAATATTTTCTCATGTTCCCACATATTTCAAGTATATACTCCTCGTACACAACAACTCAGAGTGGTCCACCCATCGGGAAATATTTATATTTATACATAACTATCAATATAATTTAAAGATATGTAATTGAAAGAAAAAATTATCTCCTTCTGTCTATAAATATGCTCACTGTGTATTTGTTTATATAGGATGTTTGTTACATCCACCAATAACATTGGACGACAAAAACTCATCAGCCATTGTTACTATCGATATAATTTTAATACATTTGAGAGAAAAATCATCTCTTTCTGTTAATAAATGTGCTCACTGTGCGTTTGTTTATAATATTTAACTTTAAAAGTAAACATGTTTTTTTGCATGCACCCTTATGAATGAAATTCATTTGATACTGAGGATAAGGACAATGATTTTTACAAGATTATAAAAATAAAATTGTAAAAACTCACTTTTTTTTATTTTCATTTAAAATGATACTTTGAACAATTTAAAAAAATCGGAAACTGGACCTTACAGATCCCTTAAAAATTTAATGATAAAATTTCAATCTGGTGATTCGACTGAGATTTTTTGTTGTGACAAATGAAGGGGCGCATATTGTGGGGCTTCTAGAGGGCGCCTAGTTAAAAAAGGCTATGCTGGACAATTTTCACATGGGACTTTAGCAACAGCATTTAAATTATTCGCAGTGAGCTCAACAGTTTCGTAGTTCCTGCATTATCGGTAAGTGCATTCTTTACAGTGAGTTCTTCCTAAAATTGGTAAAATTATTTACAATTACCAATTAGTCATCTGTGAAAACTAAAGGACAAGATCTAAATTGTATTGAAATTTTGAAGATGCATCATTCACTTCAAAGATGAATGTCTGTACAGAAACCAAATCTATGACTTTCAAAGATTAATCGTTTGAAAGTTTAGAAAATATCGCGGTATAATCATAATTTGTGAAATCTTGTGCATTCAACTCATCGTCGAATCTGGAAAAGTCTTCGTAGAAAACTAGTTAACTTTATAAAATTAAGTGCAAATCGTCTTGTTTAAATCTAGACCAAGAACAAGAATAAATATCGCGTTATTGCTGAGTAATCATAAAAAATACTCTTTCGTGAAATGGCTGCGAAGCTTAAAATAAGAGATTTGTCGGCTATCAGATGTAACATTAAATTGTTTGTTATTAAAAACATTTTTCCTGAAATAAAGTAGATAATTCAGACGAATTCTTTCCCAACTAATAATAAAAAGCGAATAAATCTGAATAATATTATCATAATTAAAAGATAGTGGCCCGGGTGGAAATTTAAGTCGGGGGCTGGCCAGTAACCGGCTGAAGAGCCCGGCTTTAAGCCGGGAGCTGGCCAGGGAGCCCCACTTCAAGTCGGGCTGTTGCCGGGGTTTCTGTTCGGAATCCGGCCAGCATCGTCACGCTGCGCTGGCCAGCGTCCGGCCATGAAGCAAGGCCGTGATATGGTCGGGCTGCCCGACCGTGGCCCGGCCAGGATCAGTTGGTGTTGTAGTAGATTTAAATTAATTGGGTTTCAATTTTATGAAGAGCATATGCCACTTAGATACAAGCACTTTTCCCCTCAAACACCATTACCTTTGTTTTATTTACGTTAATTTTAAGGCCCATGTTCTTCATGCTTATATTAGGTTTATTCAACATTCTTTGCAAGTCCTCGATTGATTCTGTCATAACAATCTAGTCATCTGCGAAAGCCAACCCACGCGCCTCCATTGTTTTGAGATCTACACCTTCGTCATGGTTTAAATTGTAACCCAAGTACCACCTTTATGCGTGTATTTTGTTTTGCTAGTCAAAAATCATGTCCGAGTCAAGAAGTGACTCGTTGTACGGTGGAGTGTCTTGTTGTAACGCCAATCCCACCAAAACTTCTGTTACTTGGGGGGGGGGGGGAAGTAAACCGAGAGAGTCGCAATTGATTGATGTTTTATGCCTAGAAAGTCACCAGCCTTCAGCAGCGTTGAATTAGATAGGAGTTCATATGTTCCCATCTGCCAATTCCCTTATAAAATTCTCTTTTTGAATGAAAAAATCAATCTTTTTGCTGCTTGGAATATTAAAATCGAAATAAGTAAAATAATTGGATTGAGAAAAAAATGATAGGTTCTTCAGGAAAGAATCCGTGTATTTAAAATGCTTTTAAGAATCTTGCAATGGCTTTTATTTATTTTTTTAATTTTTATCCACTCAAAAGTTCCTTTGGATATCAAGCCCCCCCCCCACCCTTAGAGCCGCATCATCAGTTCATGAGGTGCGGCAGACAAAATTCTTTTGAAACCATTAAAGTCAATTAAAAATTCCTTTGAGTACATCAAAATAGTTTAAAATCACTAATATTATATATAAATTGAAATATTTTCGTTTATTTGAAGCAAAAATATTTTAATACTCATCTATTTATTGGACTTGATTCTGCTTTATTCTTCAGAGATTCTTGTTAATCTTTAAGTGGTATTTTGAGAAGAGAACTTAAAATGGTGCATGCACGGAAAAACAAATGTAAAACAATCGCGCAGAAAAGATCGGTTCAGTGGGAAAAATAATATTTTATTTTTCGACATTTAGAGACGTGTCCGCTTTCGGCGACTAACTGTGTTAGACTGGCATCATTGTCATTGAGCACATGTTTTTGATGGAAAAATGCACACAAAAAAACAGGGTCTACACACTTTGAAATTTTCTCGAAATCCTCTCAAACCACTGCAGTAATTGAAGAATTCGTTACAATCATTTCAAATACTCTAAGGCTTTATGTATTTGTAAATCTTTGAAAAATCCCTTATAAAATTCTCTTTTTGACTGGAAAAAAAATCTTTTTCCTGCTTGTAATAGTGAAATTAAAATAAGTAAAATAATTGGATTGAGAACAAAATTATTTTCCATGACGTCGAGATTTTCGGCATACACCTATTTAAAAAAAAAAATATTTTTTTTCTTCTCATGTAAAAATAATTGAAGAGATAAGGAAGGAAATAAGGAGATTTTACTCCAAAATAAGGAAATATGTTCTTTAAAGCGAAATTAATGTGGGCAATATATTGAATTCAATTTAAAACACTTCAAATTACTAACTTTTCAAATAAAGATATTGCATTTTCAACAAGATGGATGAATTTTCAACCAAATAGTTGAATTTTCAACTAAAAAAGGTACATTTCCAAAAAAAACTGGAACAGCTGAATTTGCAGTTAAAGACAATTAATTTTCAATTAATAAAAGAACGAACTTTCAACTTCAATAGTCAAATTTTCAACCAAAAGACGAATTTTACACTAAAATCATGCAATATTTAACTGGATTAGTTACATTTTAAGTGAAAAAAATTAATTAACACCCCAAAAGTTCAGTTGCTTCTTCATAAAGGGAGGATTGTAATTACGTGAATTTCCACATATACTTTTTTGACATATTTCGATATAATTCGAGCCAAAGAACTCAAAAATAATTTTTTTTAAATGTGTAGAAATTTGCGTTTTTGTTTCTAAGTTTTTTTTTCACCATATCTCAAATAGTAAAAGAGTTACGATATTTAAATTTGGATGAAATGCAGCTTCAGTTGATATCCAGGTCTGATAGGATTTTAAGCTAAATCGTCAATGTAAAAGTATTTTTTTTTAGTTTAGAGATTTGAAAAAAAATGTATCTTGTTTATATGAAAAAAACGTTTTTATATTCAAAATACAGCAATACGATATCTGGTATATTTGTTTGCATCTCTGAGACTCGCCGGATGATCTTTTGGTGAACCTTCCATGACTTCTTACTAGCTAGCAATTCTGATTTACGATTTAAAAAAATTCTTACTAATTTTGTTGATACAAGGAAAACTTTTTTAATGTTGGGAATACAACAGTAATGTGTATGATATATTTCTTCGTGCCTTTAAGACCCATTGATTGCACAATTCAAGAACTTTGCACCACCTACCATAACCTACCTATATCGTGTACAAAGTTTTAAACAAAATTATTTATCTTCTTTATTTGAGATATTTTTTTTTTTGATATTGCGAATATAACAATACTGTATCCAATGAATTTCTTTGCGAATTTGAGAGGTATCGATTGACCTATTGTAGAATCTTTAAGGACCTTCAATGATTTAACAATAATGTTTTTGAATTTGAAAAAAATTGTTTGGTTGTTTTTTTTTCGAGGAAATTTTTGTTCGATATTAGAAATAAGACAGTAATGTACATGGTATACTTGTTTGCGTTTTTGAGACCTTTCAGCGAATTACTTTTTATCGATGGACTCCAACTTTCTATAAATAACATTTTTGGCTTATCTTATACATTAAATAATTGCTTGGTGTTTAGCCAATTTCATTGATTATACTAATATACATTTGAAAAAAATTGATTTTTCTTATGGAATCAAATACAAGTCTTCAGTGCAACTTTTTTGATTACTTTTTTATTTTTTCATTAATTATGTAATTTAAAAAAGGAGATTATCAATAAACTTGTTTTTAAGATGCACCGCGTGGAGGTAACTAATCTCTCAAATATTTGAAAATGTTGAGGATAGTTTTTTAAATAAAATTTAAAAGTATCACACACTTTCAAGTCAGAAAAACTACTATAATGAACAAATAAATAATAAAATTTGTGATTGCCTACATTTTTTGAATATTTTTTTACTTCTATCTCTCAATTATTTTAACTTTGCAAACAGCAGCTTTCAATAGAAGAATGACATAACTATTAATTGAATTAATTAACCAAACTGTCTACCGTTGTGGAATATTCCGTTAGATTAACCACTTTTCTAGCTCGTTCAGGACTAACGTTACGAAAAATTTTGTAATACTAAGCCTACCGCTATACCTTACCAGTCAATTTTACCGAAAATGCCGTAATACTAGTCAGTGTTTATTTATAATTTATATAATCATGCAATTCAAAAAATATATATTTGTGGACTGCATCTTATCTGGAAGAAATTATGTCTTAAAGTATTTATAAAGTTATAGAAAAATAATTTAAAAAATACGTCCTTTGAGGGACATTTCGTTCCTCCAGCTGTGAAGAAAAATTATATTTTTGCATTAACATCATATAGATACACACTACATGCTTTAATTAGCATAAATATTTTAAAGAGCTATGTATACTATTTTTTTGTTCCTTAACTTTTCCTTCTCTGGGATCCATTTTTGCTTCTGGAGTCTGTTGACAGCTTGCATGTGGTAAACATTTTATATAGATGGCATTGCCATGAGCGGGAGATTTGAAACACTTTTCACGAAAACACTTTGTTGTATTCTTCTTTTCATAACGAGGAAAGTACATAAAACATCATTATTTTTTCAAAATTATTCTAGTGTTATTTTTTCCCCTGTTCAACACGGTATAATTACCCTTTTTATATATTCAAATATTTTTCGGGAGTGAGTCTGTGGGAGTTACTTCATTATATATTTCAAATCTCTATTTCACTATCACCCTGAGCATATTTATATAATTGTAAAATTAAAGTTGTAAGTTGCCTTATCAGTATGAGAAATCTACGTGGCAATGATAGCAATCACAAACTAATATCTTCTGCGAGAAGGAAAAATTGATCTCTTGCTCAAAGAAAGAGGTAAATGATCAAACAAAATTTCATTATTGAATAATTATATTTCGCATCACACAAATTTTTTATCACAATAATTAAATGGCATATCTCACGAAAAAATAAGACCTACTTTCATATGAGGAAGTCTTGATGATGTAGTCCAGACAGCACGTCGAAAACACGCATGATTGTCCTGAATAATTTCCAGAAGCGATTTTTTCAAAGTATTGTTCAATAATGAGAAAAGCTATATTGTGTATTCATAATAAATTATAATAAGTTTTTTGGCATACAAGTACTAAAAACCGGTAAAAAAGTACTAAAAGCAGGTGTTAAAATTTCCTTTCTCTATCTTAGATCGGAAGATCAACAGGAAACGAGGTGTTTTCAAAAAACACAATTTTTCTAATTTTAGTAAAAAAATGCAAAAAAAGGAGTCTTTGAAAAATCACAAATCACATACTAATAAAACTAGAATGCTGTTTTTTATTGACCCAGAATAGTGTTTACTTGATTTAGTCCCTTGGCATCACTACCGTACTTTGCCCATAGAACGCCCTGTTTGGAGAAAACACCACAGAGGGAAATTGCCCGCACGAATGAGTCAATAGTAATACACTTTGAGAGTTCATCACTTTCAACTTATAAGAGCTAGAACAAACCCTTTTTGGCAAATTAAAGTTTCCTTATAATTTTTCACGCTATCTTCTTAAATTTAAACCATATTTTGTACAACGCAATGGAAAGGGTCTATCCATGCAAATGTGAATTATTATGAATCTACAAAAAAAACCTTTGGGTTTTTTTTAACCTCTTCAAATTTTTGAAGGTCATTCACGATTCCGTCAAGAAGATATTTCATAAAAAATCGCGCCTGCGAGTTCTTCGGAAAAAATACCAGTTGCCCGGAATAGCGGCTTACATGAATATCTATAGACACATATTTTGTTAATTTAAAATTGAGACAATATGAATTCTGATAATTTTTTATTTGAATAATAAACATTGAAAGGCTTTAAAAGTTTGAAAAATATAAATTGTAATATGCTCAGAAGGAAATCAATATAGTAAGCAATTTTCTCAAAGTTGAAAGGAAAACTACTCGCCGTTTTGTGAGAAGTAACGTAATTTTAACGAGAGAGACAATTTGGCAGTCCAATAAACAATTTCCTTCTATCAGTGTAGGAATTTAGTGCACAACAATGGCTGCTGCAGCAATAGTTGCAGATAAAATCATACATCCAACGCAATGGTCATCTAAAATTGTAGATTGTGTTGTAATTGACGGTGATAAGTTGTACAGGGTTAGCTTAGAATCTCGTCCTCCCGTATTTAAATACGAAATAAGGAATACCAAATATACCACGCCCGTCGAAATTAAGAGGGAGGCTGAAGTATTATCAACCGAATGTTTTTTAAAAATTAAAGATTGTTTTGATGATTTAAACAATGACAGTGCGGAATCCCTTCTTTCTAATTTACAGAATTGATTGAATGATATGGTAGCACATGAAATTTCTCTAATTCTGACAAGCAATGAGTTGTCTATCGCTCTTTCAAAATGTTACAGATAATTTGGCTGTTCCATTCATGCAGTAGGAATTCTGTAGGCATACGTTTAGGAAATAGATCCGCGTGTTTAATGGGGTTTTCAAGCGTATAGACCCTATGAGAAGTTCTAAGACAAAAAATACCTAGTGAGCAGGAATCAGATAACATGTACTTGCTAACAGAAGTTACAGTAACTTTGTCTGCACAACATCCACCAATTGAAGATAATTCTCATGTGGAAAATTACCTCAATTAATGGATTATAAAGACACCTCAAATTTTACGAAAGCGTCACCTATTTTGCATAACAGTTTCATAAACCAAAAAGAATTCATTTCATTACTTTATCCTCATCGATAGTTTGTCAACTTAGGTCACTCGACGATAACGGAATCTGAATCTCGATTTGAAATTGAGAGTGAAAATCCTAGTCAAGGAACACAGGAACTTGTTTCATATGCTGGAAATTAGAATTCTTCTGAAAGTGAAGATGGAAATATTGAAGTCGGTGAAACGGGAAATGCTTCCAAAGGTCATGAAATGAGCGTCGAAAGTAGTAGTAAGAAATGGTTTAAGTAAAATAGATGATGCATGGTTCGGCAACGATAATGTCACAGTTTCCTTAAAAGAAAAAACAAAAAATGTGATGAATATAGGCATAGCATTTGTTGCTTCGATTAATTTTTATCTGCAAATGTATCTCATATGCAAAGAAAAGAGCGAAAAATTTTCCTGGATTCTTGACATTGTTTCTTATCGACATCTTGGATGGAATAGCGAATACATGTACTTTTTCAATGAATGCGCCTTCCAAAGTAGACTATGTAATGCAACTCTCGAAGGTGAAATTCTTGATTTGAATGAAGAGGTTTTCCTTGGATAAGTGAAAGGAGGAATTGGTTTCAATAAATTGGAACAATTACAGGCTCCAATGAATGTTAAATGTATGCCAAAGGACGCATATGACATGAGTCTTGATGCGGTGGCCACCAAATTGCTGGCACTAGTGGAAGTTGTACAGACGGAAGATGTGGACATGGAACAGTTGTTAGGCAAACAAAGGAAAAGACATTTCGATCACCGGGATTGCGCGAATTACAATGATGGGGGACGACAGCTGGATGACAAGATCGTACACAAAAGTATTTAAATCGCGGTCGGGAATGGCAGCAGCCGTAGCATTTCGTACAAAACAAGTTGTTTTGCATGGAACTAGAAATCAACAATGTGGTCCTTGTGATTGGGCAGAAGCAAGGGGTACAGTTTCCAAACAACACGTATGTCGTAAAAATTACGCACCTTATCTAAGTTCCAATAGTATGGAAAGTGACATCGTAGTAAATATGTTTGAAACTGCAGTGTCTGCGCGAGGTGTCATCTTTAGTGTTTCAATAGCAGATGGTGACAGCAATACATATAATAAAATTAAAAACGCCCAACCATATAATCACAACGATGTAGAAGTTAAGAAAGTTTTATGTGAGAACCATTCACTACGTTCCCCTTGCAACTCTATCGTTTACGTAACAGAAAAAAAGTCCATTACATATACCGGGAAAATTATAAAAGCTGTGCGCAATTGTGTCGCGAAATTACCAAGAGATGTTAGGAAAGCTGGAAATTACAGAGTAGGTGAGAGAAATACCTGGTAAGAACCAAAAGACAACTTAAAACGAGACATTCCTAATATTCCTTATCATTTATTTAGTGAGCACAAGGAATGCGCATCACTTGGATATTTTTTCGACGAAGTGCGAAAATCTTACGAGAAAAATATCGTTTCGGAGTTGCAAAAATTCGGAATCTATGAGGAAATTATAGAAGTGATGCATCGTCTCAATCGAAATGTAGATTGTTTGGTGTACGGTGTTACAAGCTACAACGTGGAATGCTTGAATTCACTAACAGCTAAGCGAATAATATCCAGGCGTGTCAATCTCGGAAAGACGAACGAATATGATGCTCGGGTTACTGCAGCAATAATACACTTTAATACTCATAAAGTTGTCAGCAGATATTACGAATTTTTAAGTAAGGAGCCACCACTGATTGTGAAGCAGATAAAGGTATGCACTTACGAAGCAAACAAAAAGCAGCAAATGAGAAGACGAAGATTAAGAGAAAGTGGTGCAGAATATCAAAAGCCCAAAAAAAGGTAGCTTATTGCTGATAAGGACTACGGACTTCAGTGCGAAAAGCCTGATATGGATCCAGAAACTTATGTAGAAGAATTGAAGAGAATGTATGAAAAATGGGAAACATTCGAATATTAGATTTGAGATCGAAATATTAGAGTCGAACCTTCTGGTTTGTTCGTTTACATGAATATTCTTGAATTTGGAGTAATGCCAGACAGTCTCATTAATAAAGATAGAATTGTAGAAATTAAATACCCCTATGGTGCTGCATGAAGAAAGTCTAGAAAAAGTATATGCAAGGAAATCACATAATGTTTACTGTGTATTTGAGGACGAAAGAATGATAGACGGTCAAACTTCAGCCGAGAGAATCGATCAAAAAATCTTGGGGAAAAATCTTAGCTTTGTTCTGAATTTCATAGAAATTATTCTTTTTCTGAAAGCTATAGGATTTATTTTTACTGTAAGCGTGGGTTCTGCGGGGCGTTAAAATGATAATTCATAGCCCTAGGAACCATTCCAGCTCAAGAGAATTGAATTTTATGGCGTGGGTGGCTTCAGGAGGGCGTTTGAAAAGAAGGTCTTGTCTGAGAACCACTTTAAAAAATCAGAGAAACAATAAATTCAATTTTTCAAAAAAATTGTACTTTTTGAGAAGGATGAGACGGGAAAATATGCATCAAATCCTTCCAGCTAATGGCATTCAGATTCACTGCGTGAGTTTGTTCGGGGGCGTGATATTAGAATGATAATCCATAGCCTGAGGATTACCTGAAAAAATCAGAGAAGCAATAACTTCAAGTTTTCCAAAATAGTTTCATTTTTCCAAAGTATAAGAATGGAAAATACTCGTATTAACTGAATCTTTCCAGCTGTAGAGATTTGAGTTCCATTGCACAAGTGGGTTCAGGGAAGTGCTAAAATGACAATCCATTACCTGAGGACCACCTTCATAAGATGGACAAATATTCACGGAGTTTTTTCAGGTGGATTCGGACAGGTTCTAATTCATATATATTTTTAGTTATAATATCAACCCTTAGTCAGGAAACTCTCTCGAAAAGTCATGGTTGTATCTGTAAAATTTTACTTCGGAAGTTTTGGAGTCATTCATTATTTTACACTCAATGTATTTCTGCTTAAGTCCAAGGAACTGGTCACTGTGCCACACTCTGTAATATTTCGTGGCTGATTTTTATGAGCTGCGTTTGGAGATTTGTAGGCGAGGAGTCATTGTATTCTAGTGGTGAATAGAAAAGTCAAGATTTACAAACTGCATGGTTAGTACTAAGGATTTCAGACTACTGATGTTATCATGATGGATAAAAATGAATATGCACAAGTTTATGCATATTTTAGTTTGCAATTCTAACGATATAAAAATCTCATTTTCGATTTTTTGTGGATTCGACTTTCATGAGTATCACGGCAGTTTTGCTCTGACACTTTTTTTTAGTCGATTTTTGCTATCAGCCCTCAATTGAGACAATTTTTTTATTGATACATCGTCATACAACATCTATCATTATGAATTCATTAATTTTCATACTGAATTTCAAATAATCAGCAAGTGTTCGTAACAAACCGCAAGAAAAAATTTATTAGAATATTGACAAAAGTTTTTGCGTTCGTGTAAATTCGTTGGCAATGTGTTGCTTCTTTCCTAATGACTGACACGTGTAGATCAAGTCTACTTACAGAGTATCAAACATTTTCAAGGATTGTAAATAGATTTTTTATACAAGGAAGAAAACGCAAACTTACCGCCTGAAATAATTAGTAATACCCGTAATATTTGTCAATATGACGTGAAGGCTAGTATCTATATAAGTACAAATACTTTAAGATCTTTGCAGCTGAAGTTCAAAAAAGATTGCAGAAATCAATTCCTGCTTCAAGAAAGATGAGAGCTATTAGTTTTATCCTGTTCTTCTACACGCTATTCGTTTTACGAAATGCTGTTTGTAAGTAGAATATTATATAATAATAAATCACATATTAAAATCTGTTAAATTCAAATATCGCCTATATCAAGAAATTCGCATTTAACTTTAAAACATTTGAAACCTATGTTTATCATCATTGTACGTATTTCGCAAAAAAGATTGTTCAGGGTGCGGCAAAAAATTTATTTTTACAGTTTTGAAACTGAACGAGGAAACATTTTCGGATACGGAGATGGAAGGAAATAAATGTTAGGTACAATTTTTCTAAACATATATTAGCAGGAAATTGAGTTTATGGGTACACGTAAAGATCGAATATGAAATTTTTGTGATCTAGTTTGGTAAAACTAACATTTTATGCTATGCAATAAAGATGTTTTTACATTATTACAACTTGAACTAAAAATTTTCCCAACATATTTTACAAACATTAATATTCACGTGTACGTATAATTTTCAAATGTTGGATAAATAATCAAAATTAAGAAGGTTTGAAGCGAAATTTTTGCCAACATATGCTTGGAAATTTTTCTTTACAGCCCCACGTGTATACCAATATATGTTCAAAAAATTGTCTTTACAATCTATTTCCTTCTGTCTATGCTTCTTAAACTATCTTTTTTTTAATTATTATATTACGCTATTGCGTATTACGCGTACTGCGCTACTGCACATACGTCCAGCAAAAATGTTACCTGAAGTTACCGTCAAATTACCATACATTTCTATGAATTTCAGTATGTTACCATAAGTTTCCAAAAATGTCTACAAATTTCATAAATTTTCTGAAATTTTTACAAATTTTTTTAATTTTCCAAAAATTAATACATTTTCATAAATTTTTTAAATTGTCAATAATTTATCAAATGTGTAGAATCTTATGAATATTCATGAACTGGACGCACGCGCAATAAATCGAGCAAAAATTTCAAAAAAGCAGTAGCCGTGCAAGCATGGGTGTGCTGCCCCCGCTAGTTTTTTGTTTATATTTCAGAGGTAAGTTTCTACGAGGGTCATCCCATAAGTAATTTTCCCTATTTTCTGATAAGAGAACTAAAAGATGTAGGAAGCTGTGGAAGGTCTCAAGATTTTCGTTTGAATCTAGTGGTAACACTGTAAAAAAATCAGGTCTCCAAGGTTGCACTGCTTACAACCTATTTACTTATGAACATGGCTACCTACCTTGAGCTTATGGTGAAAGTGTCATGAGTGTTCGAATGGTGCGGAAGCGGCGAAAATTCTTCACAGAAGGACGTGTTTCTGTCCACGAAGAGCCTCGTAGCGGACGCCTGTCGAGCTCAAGTCACGAAGACGGAGTTCTGGTCATGCGCAGCGTTTTGGTTGAAAATCACCTCCGTATCCTTGACCAAATCGTTGAATTGGTTTATCCTAAGTATGACCGACACTTTCACTATCAGCAGCAGTAAGTTTTCGATAAATTTCACCAGCGGTTACACTGGTAGCCATGTTCACGAATGAATAGGTTAAAAAGTTGCAACCTGAAAACCTGAAATTTTCACAGTATTACCACTAAAACCAAACGAACATCCTTAGACCCTCTTCAGCTGCCTACCTCTTTTAGTTCTCTTATGAGAAAATAGGGAAACTTGCTTTGAGGATGACCCTCCTACCATTACTGGACTAATTTACCCCAAGTTTCACCTGCAAAAAAATTATTCACTAAGGTTATAAATAAATTTAAAGAAAATAAAAAATTGGCTCAAATATATGTTGTACTGGGTATTGGGGCAACTAAAAAAAATATGCCCGCTGCGCACGCACATTCTCATTACGCGCTACACACATTCTCATTACGCGTATTCGTTCTCACGCTTCGCGCTCGATAATGTATTCATTTGGCGCTACGCGCTCGGTCATTGGATTTTCCACACATTTGTGGGCAAACTCTTTAAAATTAAAGGTCAAAGCATTAACAACTGTAATTTGATGATTGCGCATTCTCTTTTGTTAAAGCTCTTTCGGCTTTAACGAACATATTCTTATCACATGTCTCGTGCTTCGCACTCGATTTTGTCGAATATGTGAACTTTTCTACGTTATGTTCAACACTATCATATCTAATGTATATTATATTTATTTCTGTACCTCTATCTGGTACTGCTTATTCAGATATAGCAAAATGATGTACAATTTTTATTTTTCATGATGACTTCAATATTTTCTCCTTACTTTGCACTAATTTTTATTCTCATTTTCAACAATTGAATTTTCAGTTTTACTCAATTTAAAATAATTGAATTTTGAAATGTTGGAAATTTAACAACATTCAAAATTGAATTTTCAACTTTTATAAATTCAACTGTTGAAAACTCAACGTGCAATTTTCTTCAATTTCCAACAGTTAATAATTTAATTTTCAATTCTCTTCAATTCTCTTCAATTTTCAACAATTGAATAGTCTACTGTTAATAATTCAATTATCAATTTAATTTAATTTTCAAAAATTAAATTTTCAACTTTTAGAAACTGAACTGTTGAAAACCTCAACGTGCAATTTTCTTCAATTCTCTTCAATTTTTAACAGTTTAATTATCTGCTGTTAATAATTCAATTATCAATTTAATTCAATTTTCAACCATTTAATTTTAATTTGATGAAAATTCAATTATCAATTTTTTCCATTTTTGAACTTGAAAATTCAATTTTCGATTTTCTTCAATTTTCAACATCAACAACTGAAGTTTTAATTTTCTTCAATTTAAAAGAATTGAATTTTCATCTGTTGGAAATTTAATTATCCATGTTATTCAATTTTCAACAATTGAATTTTCTGTTTTACTCAATTCAAAACAATTGAATTTTGAAATTTTGAAAATCGAATAAAATCCAAAATTGAATTTTCAACTGTTAGAAATTCAACTGTTGAAAACTCAACGTGCTATTTTCTTCAATTTTCAATTCTCTTCAATTGTTAACAGTTGAATTATCTACTGTTAATAATTCAATTATCAATTTTATTTTCAAAAATTAAATTTTCAACTTTTAGAAACTGAACTGTTGAAAACTCAAAGTGCAATTTTCTTCAATTTTCAATTCTCTTCAATTTTTAACAGTTGGACTATCTACTGTTAATAATTCAATTATCAATTTAATTCAATTTTTAACAATTAAATTTTAATTTGATGAAAATTCAATTATCAATTTTTTCCCATTTTTGAACTTGAAAATTCAATTTTCAACAGTAACAACTGAAGTTTTAATTTTCTTCAATTTCCAACAGTTAATAATTCAATTTTCAATTCTCTTCAATTTTTAACAGTTGAATTAACTATTGTTAATAATTGAATTATCAATTTAATTTAATTTTCAGTAATTAAATTTTAACCTGTTGAAAATTCAATTATCAATTTTTTCCATTTTTGAATTTTTAAATTCAATTTTTTTCACTTTTCAATAGTATCAACTGAAGTTTTAATTTTTTTCAATTTTAAACAATTGAATTGTCACCAACTGAGTTTTCATCTGTTGAAAATTTAATTATCCATGTTATTCAATTTTCAACAACTGAATTTTCAGATTTACTCAATTTGAAACAATTGAATTTTGAAATGTTGAAAATTGAATAAAATTTAACATTGAATTTTGAAATGTTGAAAATCGAATAAAACTCAAAATTGAATTCTGAAATCTTGAAAAATAAATAAAATTCAAAATTGAATTTTCAACTGTTGAAAATTGAAGAAAATTGATCTTTGAATTTTCAACAGTTGAAAATTCAATTGTTGCAAATTAAAGACAATTTAATTTAATAAATCAAAATTTCATCCAATGGATTCTCAGTAGGAATTAAACAGATTTTTCCTAATTCCAACTCTGATTATCTCTTTCTCACGCCTACCCCGAAAGGGAAACGGCTTAATGATATAATAATAATAATAATAATAATAATAATAATAATAATAATAATAATAGGTCGTTGGAAATCCATCTACGCCAATATAAAAAAAATCCGAGAAAATTAAAATAAAATTTCTTAAATGAACCATTCTTATATGTTTAAAATATTTTAGTTAAAAATCGGTCAAGTAAAAATTTGTAAATTTTTAATTGGTAAGATTTAAAAATAAAATTAGAGACACGAGAATTCGGATTTTCAAACGTGAACTTTTGAATTTTATTTGTTTGAAATAAACTAAACAGGCTTAGTAAGTTAAAATGAGGAATCATATTAAAAAATTATTTCGTAAAATTTTGATTTCATTTTCTGTTGGACACAATACAAAAAAAAAATTGGAAAACATTTTTAAAAAACTTAAAATTCGTACCTAAAAAAGTTTGACAATCACTTCCCAATATTGAAAAATATTTTCCATTCCTAAAAAGTCGCAACAAGCACGTGTCGTAGAAGCATCTAAAATAGTAAACACTGCGTAAGCAAGTCGGCGTGCGCGTGACAAGAGAATTGCGCTAGAAAGAAATAGAAAATGGTACATACGAGTGGTGACGCTGGGTATGTAGTTCTCCGTAGGGTGGTTGCGGGTTGGTGGGGAAGTGCTGGGTCGAAGGGTGAATAAGGGGGACAGGAGAGTCGCCACTAGGGCACGAGAAGGGTACACAACTCGGGCACTGAGAGCTTTCAAGGACGAGACGGGGAGGGGGAAAACTCTCGGGCAGCGATTGGTCGACGCGTCGTGTGTGCTTGCGGCTCGAGTGGTGGGGGTAGAGCGCACAGCTGATGCAGCGACGGCCGTGTACACAGCGTATAGCCTGCAATCCTCTTCCCCCAAGAGTCAGTAGCACACGAGCGCTCGTTCAGCGAGCATCGTTTCCGAGCTCGAGCGGAAATAATGTCACCTCGTGATCGCCGTGCGACCGTGAGAGAATCCTAATTAAAAAGATTGCTTCAAAGTTTCGGCGTGTCACGCTTCCAACGATTTTATTTCTCCTCCTCACTAAACAGTTTATTCTATCGGAGTGCTAGTCGCTTTTCTTCTCCAGCCAATCGCTGCGTCCAGTCGAGGGCCAGAAGAGAGAAAAATAGATGCAATTTTGCATTGTTGATAGGTGGATTTTTGTTACTAGTAAAAGTTGTTTTCGTGAAAACGGACTGGAAACTTTTTTCGCGTTGTCCCGGACCTCGGGGAAGATCGTGAATTTTTTTAGTTTATTGAGTGTGGTGATTTTGGAGGTCTGATTTATTTGGCAAAAGTGAAGTGCCGCGAGTTTGATTTTTGATTTTGTTTTTTTTTGAGATAAGGCCCAAAAATGGTGCCACAACAACAAGACAACCCTTCCGGCTCTGGGATGCCGTTGTTCGGATCTATGATGGTGGATAAAAATTCATCAACACCCTATTCGGATGCAACTCAGGTAAATTGCTCTTTTGAGTGAGAAAGAGAGAGGAGTGTGAGAGCGTGAGTGATCTGTCATCGATAGCGACCGAGTTCAAACACGTGCGACGCTCGCGGTCTCGTGTTGATACTTGCTAGGTGGTTGCCCACTTCCAAGGACTAACTTTACGGAAACGGACCTGTTGATTTTTTAGTTTTACCCATTTTTCAAGAGTGCTGCTCAAATTCGGGTTTCAACTTTTTTTCACTCAAGTTCATATCTAGTAAAAACAAATTAAATTGGTAAAGATATTTTCGATTTTGTATTTTTCAATTTATTAAAGTGCGTATTTCCATCAGGAAATGCAAAAGTTCAGAGAATCTCAGAAATTATCAATTTCTCAGGAGCATAAAAAGTTTCAAGTTCTCAAAACTAGTCAGATATTAAAGAAAGTAAAGAAATCTTTCCCGTGAATTGCTAAAAACTGTTGTAAGGTAAATTTGTAAACAAACCTAAATAAGTTTACAATTTTTTACGATTTGCAAATTTTGACAAGTAGATTAAAAATAGAATGTTAAAAAAGTTAATGTTTCCAAGTTAGATATTTTAAATATAAAAGTGATAAAATTTTACAATTTAAATTGCTCTGAATTTGATTCAGTGAGAAATTTTAAAGTTTCTATTTCCAAATTTGATATTTTAAGTCTAAAAGTGACAAAATTGTTATAATTCTTATTTTTAGAGCAAAATAATAAATGTCTGATTTTCTCAATATTTTAACACAATTTGCGAAAAAAATCGAGTAGTTTTCCAATTCCGGGTAAAATGTAAAAATTTCAAACTTTTATAAATTGTACAATTTAAGTTGATACAAAACCAAAAAAGCGGTTTCCAAATTGGATATTTTTTATATAAAAGTGACAAAATTGTTGTAATTTTTATTTTTTAAACAAAATTATAAATTTCTGTTATTTGCGCAATATTTTAACACAATTAAAAAGAAAAATTTTTAATTGCTTCAAATTTAGATTTTTTAAATATAAAAGTGACAATATTTTACTGTTAAAGAAATAAAATGAATTGTAAGTATTTTTTTTAATCATAATAAAAACCCTGTTTCTTCAGTTTTTGTAATATTTTTAAACAATTTGCGAAAAAATCTAGTATTTTTCTAATTCCGGATAAAATGTGAAAATTTTCCAAAATTGCTCTAAATTTGGATATTTTTAATATAAATGTGACAGTATTTTACTGTTGAAGAAATAAAATGAATTGTAATTCTTATTTTTATAATCATAATAAAAACTCCGTTTCTTTCATTTTTGTAATATTTTTGAACAATTTGCCTAGTATTTTTCTAATTCCGAATAAAATGTGAAAATTTCAACTTTTCCAAAATTGCGCAGTTTGAATTGCTCTAAATTCGATTCAGTGAGATAAAATTTTTAAGTTCAATGATCTGAAGTAACAGTAGAATAAAGAATGAAATCTTTTCAGTGAAAATCTAAAAAGTGTTGCAAGGTTTCAAATTTGTAAACAAAGCTGAATGTTTATTTTACAATTTTTTACGATTTGTAAATTTTCAGAAGTAGATTGAAAATACTTGGAAAAATAAAACTTTGAAGTTACTATTTCCATACTGCCTTTTTTAATTATATACAAATTATTATTCTTTTTAGAAAAAAAATCATAAATACGCAATTTGCGAAAAAAATGTAGTATTTTTGTGATTTCGGGTAAAATTGGAAGAATTTAAACTTAATATGAAGGTGAAAAAATTCTTCTGTTAAAGTAATAAAGTAAATTATAATTCTTATTTTTAGAACAAAATAATACTTTAAATTTTTTTGAAATTTAAAAGTTTCAGTTTCCAGAATGGATATTTTTAATATAAAGGTGACAAAATTCTTCTGTTAAAGTAATAAAGTTAGTTATATTTCTTATTTTTAGAACAAAATAATAAATGTTTTAACTCGCACAATATTTTCACACAATTTGTAAAAAAAAAAATGAGTAGTTTTCTAATTTCGGGGAAAAAGTGAAAATTCCAAAGTTTCCAAAATTGATCAATTTAAATTAATTTAAATTCGATTTGGTGATACAATATTTCAAAGTTTAATTATCTGAATTCTGAATTAACAGTAGAGATTTGTGAAAGTGGGAAAATATGGATTTGTGAAACTAAATTTAATAAAAATTCTATTATTGAAGGTTTATAAACTTTGTATCCAAATCCCGGATTTTAAATTGTCCGAAATAAAATATAACATTAAAAAAAAATGAGGAAGATTCAGTAAAGCTTTTCCAAACATTGGAGAAGAGTTAAATTAATTTTTAAATTCTAATTTTAATTTGCAATCAAATTAATAAAATATCTCTTCGATTTATTTCATACTCTGCGAATGTTTCCAAAGGTCTTTAACCTCTTAAGAGGATTTGAAATAAAAATATATCAGTGATAAAAAAAACGAAGATAGCGAGTTAGTTTTACAAGTCGAGACAGGTTTCGAAAGGGCAATGAACAAATAATCCGCCGTAATTGTATTGCGAGATAGCAAGGGTGTGAGCGAATATATTATTTAAAATAAAATATGAAAATCTTTAAAAAAATAATTTCAGCCTGAAAAATAAAAGCTTCCTCCTAACGAAAAAACGCATTTGACCTTTCCCGCTCTTTATTTTCATAAGGCCCGCAGAATTGTTTATTTTTGCAAGTAAAAAGACCAAGAATATCTTTTCGCGAAGATTTTTTCAAATCCGAACTTGGAAGTTAGTTTATCCGAGGGTGAAAAACAAGTCTGTTTACAAAAGAAAAAAAAATGGTGTACAATGTAAACAAAACGGTTCGAGACGAATTCGTTGAGAGCAAAACCGAGAAAGGACAATCGTTTTTGCTTCGAGATATAAATGTATGTATGCATACATATGCATGACATTATCAACTTCAGTAGTCACGCTTCGTAGAATCCACTCTTTCGGTGTGACCTTCTAGATTCTATCGACATCCGAGGAACGTATCTGGTTACCTCCATCTCTAATCACTAAGGGCATCAGACTGAACCTTTCATATTTTTTTTGTTTTTATTCCTTTTTTAACTTTTTAACCCATAACTGTAACTCCCGAGTCCCCTTTTTTGCCCGACTAACATTTAAAGCCAAAAAATATAATTTAAAAGGTTGATTTGAAATTTTATATCTTGAAGAGTTCTTAGAAGCAACAAAAAAGTTGCGACCTAAATAGCTTACATTTCAGCGAACTTCCGGAAATTAAATTATTAATTTAGTGATCGGGATTTTTTTTTAAGCTTAGAAGAATTTCCGTAAAGAATTATAATTTCACTTGGAACAGGGAATTTTCGAAAATAATTATAATTTTGATATTTAGGAAAAGAATTTGAATTCTGATTTAGAAAAAAAGGGAATATTTAAAAATTCTTCTGGAAGTTAGAATTTGTCACAATTTAAAACTTCCTCTCTTCCAAATTTGAAAAAAGGGAGTGACTATATTTGAATTATAATATAAAATGTAATTAAATATAATTCTGACTTTGAACACAGGGCTCGAAACGGGTTACTTTTTAGTAACTTTTTTCATCTGTGGTTACTAAAGAGTTACTTATTTTATGAAAAAGTTACTTTTGGTTACATTTTTGCCCGAAATTCAAATTTTTCCAGTAAATTTAATTTTAAATGTAAATCTTTTTTGTTGAAATATCGAACTATGGATTATATTTTCCGATGAGAATTTATCTTCTTTGGTTCAAATTCGGTTAAAAACTGTTTTTTTTTTTTTTTGTTGAAAATTTATCATTTTAGTTGAAAATCCGTATTTTTTGGTCTATGAGTTATCAAAATTCCAATAAAATTTTCTAATATGACTGGAATAATTTTTTCAGTTAAAACCATTAATTTTCAACAACAAATTTTTTTTATAACAAAATAGTTGAATTTTCAACTAAAAAAAGATACATTTTCTACCAAAAATGTAATAATGAAATTTTCAACTAAAAAAATTCAACAAAATAGTTCAATTTTAACCAAAAAGATTTTTTTGCCGAAAAAGATTATCTTTATAGAAAATAACTGAATTTTAAACTAAAAAAGATCGATTTTAAACAAAAAATGGAATAGTTAAGTTTTCTGATTTTTTTTTATCACAGGATTCACAATCTTCCTCGTTTTTTCGCTTAAATGCAAATTGAATTAATAGAACCCAATAAAAAAAGTCAACTAATTTTGGTTGAAATTTCATATTTTTTTGTTAAAAATTTTACTATTTTGTTGAAAATTCGTCTTTTTGAGTTGAAATTTCAAATATTTTGGTAGAAACTTAAAAAATTCAACTATTTCGTTGAAAGTTCTTCTTTCTGGCTTGAAAATTCAATAATTTGGTTAAAATTTGTCTTCTTTCTTAGCTGAAAAATTTTTGTTAGTTGAAAATTTAAGTCTTTTGTTGAAAAAATCGCAAACTTTATTATTTGGTTAAAAATTTAATTATTTTCTTGAAATTTCAACAATTTTGAAAAATTCATCCTGTTTGGTTGAAAATTCGTCTTCTTTGGTTGAAAATTCAAATTTATTAATGAAAAAAAAAACTTTTTTTTAACATTCATATTTCTGGATTTTCCACTTTTTTGTAGAAAATTGGTCTTTCTGCGTTGAAAATTGTTTATTTGGTTCAAAATTGAATTATTTTGTTGAAAATTAAATAATTTTTTTTAAGTCATCTCTTTCTGTAGAAATCTGTTTTATAAAAATTGTTTTTTTTTTTTTTTACTTAAAAACTCGACAATTTGATTGCAAAATAGCCTATTCTGTGAAAAAATCGTCTTTTTCGAATGAATTCTGCTGTTTTTTATATTAAATTAAAATATTTTTTGGTTATTATATCAACTATTATATTTTTCGTCAACAATTAATCTTTTTTAGTCAGAAAAATTCAACCATTTTAATAAAAGTTAAAATAATTTTTGGAAAACACATTTTTTGTTGAAGATTCATAATTTTAGTGGAAAATTCGTATTTTTTTGTGAAAATTTTTTCTTTTTGGTTACTTTTTTTC
>JAABKJ010007545.1:297748187-297866832 GCA_011634705.1 Andricus grossulariae
TGTAGAAATCTGTTTCGGTTGTAAATTAACTTTTTGTTAAAATTTCAACTGTTTTATAAAAATTGTATTTTTTGGCTTAAAAACTCTTGAAAAATAACCTATTCTATTAAAAAATAATCTTTTTTTAATGAATTCTGCTGTTTTTGATATTAAATTAAAATCTTTTTTGGTTATTATATCAACTATTACATTCTTCGTGAACAATTCATCTTTTTTAGTCAGAAATATTCAACCATTTGGTTAAAAGGTGAACTAATTTGTTGAAAACACATTTTTTTGTTAAAGATTTATAATTTTAGTGGAAACTTCGTCTTTTTTGGAAAAAATTTATAATTTTTTTTACGAGAATAAATAAATTGATTACAAAAATCCCGTTTAAATTTATAATTTTTATTTTGGAACGGGAAATTTTGGAAAATAATTTAAATTTAAATTTAGAAGGGAATTAACAAAAAATTCCCGTTTATCTTAAAAATTATAATTCCTTCACAAAATTTCCTTTCCCAAATCAGAAATCTTCAAAAACAGTTTTAAATCACTCAAACATTTTGAAGAACATTTTTCAAGAAAAATGTTAAATTAAAGACGATTTCTATTTAGCCATAAATCGTGGTTGGCCCAGCTATAATTGCGGTCATTTTGCCCATAAAAAGTGAGGCACTGGCAAAATTTACGGTACTTCCGACCCGACCATAAACCATAAATACGACTCATTCGACCATAATTTTTCTCAGCACAAATTTTATAAAAAAAGGGGGTGGGGTTCCTGAAATTTTCACTTGGCCTCGATTTCCCAAGGGGCCGTCTTTCATATTCCAATTGAAATTTCGATTTTCAATAAAAGTCGAAAAGGGCTTCTTTTCGTACTCGATCAACCATAGTCGCTTTTGTACTTTTTAATTCTATTTTCCCTTTTCCTCACCGTAGAATCGTCGGATGACAGGTCCATTTTCCTCAAAAGGGACAAAACCTCGAAATCAAAATGCGGATCAAATTTTAAACTGACTTCTGCTCCTGCTTTGGATGACAACAATATTTTTCTATGAGGGATGAAATGCGTTTCGGATGGGAAGGCGCGTGGGTTATAAAAATGATATTTTTCATCGAGAAAAAAAAAACGAGACGAGGGTCTTTTTTCTATTATCAAGGGGAAAAAAACTGATTGTGAAGAGAATAAATTAGAAATGCGGTTTGAAGTGAATTTTCTTGGGAGTGTTTAGTGATTCGAGATGCGTACTGATTTTTCGAGAAGGTCGCACTTTTTTCTCGAATCCCAGGTTAAGGGACAAAACCCCGAAATCAAAATCCGGATCAAATTTTAAACTGACTTCTGTTCCTGCTTTGGATGACGATATTTTTCTATGAGGGATGAAATGCGTTTCGGATCGGAAGGCGCGTGGGTTATAAAAGTGATATTTTTCATCAAAAAAACGGATTGTGAAGAGAATAAATTAGAAATCCGGTTTGAAGTGACTTTTCTTGGGAGTGCTGTTTAGTGATTCGAGATGCGTACTGATTTTTCGATAAGGTCGCACTTTTTTCTCGAATCCCAGGTTTGTCCTCGGAGGGGTCAAGGATTTTCAGGCGTTAGGGTTTCGCCCAGTAATTATTAGGGGCCAAAATCATTTTTCTGAGTCCACACTTATAAGTCACAGAGCCACAGGAGGCAACAGACGATCCCAAGCAAGCCAATTATCCTTCTGGACTTTAATGGCCTGCCTCTAATTCTAGAGTTCGCCTTCAGTCCCAGGTAGTAGTCCCCTGGCTTCATCCTCGTGTATTTTTTATCGCTCGAGGGAAACGCTTTCCCCGGATTCGCCTTTCAGAAACTAGACAGTCCAGAACCGCATTTTGCGGTCGGCCAAATAAATATTTGGTCTGGTCAAACAGTTTTAGCTGGTACTGCGAGCCAGTCAGTGAAAATAAAAATTCACAAGAGACGTGTTTTTTTTTCTCTCTTTGTAAATGGGACAAGTAGTTTTTAAAATACCGCATTTTAAAGTCAGTTGCAGCCCGCGGCTCTGAACAATCTTTTCCATTTAAAAGGGTGTTTAAAATAATTTAGGAGATAAAGTTTAAGCAGGAAACGACCCTCGTAAATCCCTGTTTTTTAAAAAAGGTCCTTTGGTGGGGGTTTTTTATAGCCATTGGACAAAAAGGAGTCATTGGATGCAACTACACGTAGACACCTTTCTGTCATCGCAATCAATCGGGTTTTGCATACGTCTTGGGCATTAACCATACGTGACTTTTGCTTAATCTCCCGGATATTTTCTGGTAAATCCTCGAACAGGGGCAAGAGAAAAAAAACTTTTAAAAAAATGAACAAAGAAAATAATATAAACTTGGTTGGTTTTCACATTTCATCTCACGCTACACCTGAAGTTTTCGTTGTTAGAACTTAAAAGCGGCTAACGGTTCTTCTTCCGGTGAATAAGTCCTGTGAATATTGTATCCCCCGGGGCACGAACCTTTCGGAAATAATGATGCTAGTGTCTAAACAAATTTTCCGTTCGCAAGGGAAATGAAAAATGATGTACCATGGACTTGAAATCTGAGGAAATAATTTATCAAAATTTCAAGCTTTGCTTTCATTTCGAGTCAGGATCTGGTGGAATTAATTCGAAACGCTCAAGTGTGTTGGGATTGCCTATTGTCATGTGGGGGTTCGATCCCCCGCGCCGATATCTCTTGAACTTTTGACCTTTTTTTAAAGAATTCTTTTTCCCGTTGTTCTTAAGAAAATTCAAATTTTTTTGGTTGAAAAGAGTACTATTATATTTTTGATTCCGAATGCATATCTTTTGGGTACAAATTTAATTCTTTGGTTCAAAAATCATCTTTCTTGGCCGAAAATTCAAGTCTTTTTGGATAGAAAATTCGTTCTTTTGGATTGAAAATGAACTTTTTTGTTAAAAATTCAATTTTTCTGGTTGAAGATTCAAATGTATTTTTTTTAAGTCATCTTTTTTTGGTCGAGAATTTAATTGTTTTTCAAATAGAAAATTCTTCTTTTTGGCTTGAAATTTTTTTAAATAATATTATTTGTCTTCTCTTTTGGTTGAAAAGTCTACAATTCTATTTTTGGTTCAGAATTTATCTCTTTTGATTAAAATTTCTACTAATTGGCTGTGAGTTGATTTATTTTGTTGAAAATTGAACTATTTTGTTAAAAATTAAACAATTTCGTTGAAAGTTCGTTTATTTTGCTTAAAAATTCAACTAATTTTTGAAAAATTCAACTTTTTTGTTGGCAATTCAATGTTTCTGGTTAAAGAGTCTACTATTTTGTTACTAATTTAATTATTTTGTGGCATATTCAACTATTTTGTTAAGAAGTAATCTTTTTTTTTTTGGTCGGAAATTAATTTTTTTTATTGAACAGTTTTTTAAATAGAAAATTCGTCTTTTTGGCTTGAAAATTTTTCTAATAATGTTATTGGTCTTCTTTTTTGGTTGAAAAGTCTACCATTCTATTTTTGGTTCAGAATTCATCTCTTTTTGGTTCGTTTTTGGTTGAATTTAATTGTTTTTAATGTTTTTTAAATATTTTTTTGTTTAAAATATCAACTATCGTATTTTTTTGTTGAGCAATTATTTTTTTAATTCAACTACTTGTTTGAATGTCTAACTAATTTGTTAAAAATACATTTTTGTTATTAGTTTAAGATTGATCTCTAGTTGAAAGTTTAAATTTTTGTGGTTAACACCGACGTAAAATCTATTTTTTCTGACTCAGGGGGCCTCAAAACGTCGACATTTCATGGAATCCACGAAAGTCATCTTTGACATAAAACCAATACATTCTCATTATGATGAGAATGTAAAAATGAATATATTGTACTGAAATTTTGGAAAATGTTTTAAAATATATAAGGTCACGTCTGTCCGGCCCATTTGTTTTTTTCTTTTGTTTAAAGAATGCAATTTTGTTAATTCAAGTTTAGCCAGGTCACCAAAACCTTGTTCTCAGTTACATTTTAAGTTTTTAACAAATTACACTATTCAGACCATACAGAGGTGTCCTTATCTGTTTTTTAAACCATGTCAATTTTTCGATGGTTCTAACGTTTCTAGAGATAACCGCAAAAAATAAGGAAAAACACGAAAAATTACAGCCTAATGTAAACCGTAATATTCGGGGAGGAGATCAACTTTTTAAAACAAAAGTGAATTTCTTCCTTTTTCAATGTTGAAGGAAACTGAAAAAAAACTCATTTTATCATTTACTGTTCTTAAGCCAAAGTGTAATTAGACACGTGCCAGACTGACTCTTGCCCTTAATATAAGCATTAACCTAATTTTTACACCAACAATAATAAAAAATCATGCAAAATAAATAAATAAAAAAGTAAAAAAATAGAAAAGATTATGTGTATCAATAGATTAAATTTTGTACATACGGATGTAAGGTTGACTAGTGACATGTCTTCGTCAGTTTGAATAATAAACATATAAACTTTTTCATTTCATGATTTAAAAAAATTTGTGTGTGTTATAACTAATTTTAATTTTCAAATTTATTAACTCTTTTACATGGAAACATTTCGGAATTGTTTCGTTAAAAGTGATGTGGTTCGATAACAGTATTTTCGGTTAGAGGCAAAATATTGGAATTTAAATATTGCTTTAAATATTAAAAGGCGATTGAAAAAAGTAGTACGAAATATCAAATTATGGGATTTTTGACTGCCAATTTTGCACTTACTATTAATTTCAAAATAATAAATCAAAAGTCTCAGGTAGGTTAATAATGTATTATTTGCAAATTTTTTAATGTTGGGCGTTTTTAGTTGAAGATAGCTGGGATAGGGTTTTTTTTTAAATGTGCAAGGGGTAGTTTCTTAGGGTTTTTGATTATTACTGTAAAAATGGGGATATCTGCTAGATTTTTTGAAAGGTGACTGGTGTGATTATTTTGAATTTAGATATTTTTTGGCTGGTTTAGTTGAAGGTAGCTAAGGTGGATTTCGTTCAATGTGCGAGAAGTATTTTTTCGAATTTTTTATTATTTCTCGGGGGGTTCTGAATATTTTTATGACAACATAATTTTTTTTTAAGTTTCTCTGATTTTAAATATTGTTATTTTTCACTTTTTATCGTTCTATTTATCTCGCAAGATGTTTCTGGTGTTTCAATGATACGTTTTAGGTTAATTAGAGTTTAAAAAAATTTTCATTGCACTTCCATCATTATGACATGAGATGATTTTTGACGATACTTTTATTTTCATAGATACTTTTTAATTTGAAAAAGAATCTTGAAAATTTGAGAATTTAACATTATTTTTAGAAAGTAACGATAAAGTTAATACATTAGTTTTGATTGGTAACGCATTAAGACACTAGATTTAAGACTCAGTGCAAAACATGAACATGAACTGCAAACCATTATACGCATTATGCACTATCCACTCCGGAACCCCTTTTTCTGAATATCTTATTTTAAGAAACTCTAGCTTTTGAATAATAGATACAGCAAGAGGGATTTTAAAGAAATATACGATGGTTGAAAGTGTCGAATCCTCAATTATGCAATTATAAAGAAGACGATTGCGTGTCACTTGCGGTGTGAATTAAGCATATAACACATCATGCGCCATATGCTTGATTGAGGCAATTTTCGCCAGTATACTTTTATTCGTTTGATATTAAAGAGCTATAACCTGCAGATTAACTTATAGCTCATATGCTGGTAAATTTTTCTCTGGACGATTATTATATATTTTTCCATTTCATAACTGCTATTTCCGCCTTTAATATCTCGAAATTGAGACTCGTCCAAAGAACCGTACTCATAACCTGCATTTTACCAACTCATCTTTTTACTCGGGTATGTTGTCTTCGATTCTGGCTGACTTCTCCTGGACGTTCTTTCGCTTCACGATTTACCATAAATAGGAAAATAAAAAAAAGTTATTTCCGAAATTATTCAAATTGATTCAAAACAATGAAATGTCAAGCTTTTTGGCAATTATATGTAAGCAGTGTCTATGTGAACCAAATAAATCCATCTATGTGCACGGAACAAATCCAAATATTTGTACCGAAATTTCGGTGCACGTAGCCGGGGTCTTATATATAATACGGCAACGACATAGTATTACAATATTTTCACAAATTTCTTTTTATCATAATATAAAAATGTTTATATGTTTATTATTTAAACTGACGAAGACATTCGTTTCGTACCTCACTGTTTATCTCACTCACTTATTAACTGACCTTTTAGGAGAAATATTTATTGCATTTTGTATACACGCTTTTGTAATATTCCGTTCCTCTTGTGTTTATCACGTTTCGAAAATTTCATAACATTTTTAACATTGGCAGTAAGCAAATTTTTCAGATTCATTTCAGAATTATAACTGAATAAAATTTTCTTAAACTGGTGGACGAATATGGAGCATAAAAAAGGATGTAACTGAAAAATATGCAACAGCTCTTGGATTTGCGGTAAATAGGTTCGTGTTGTCACTGCCAACCTGACATCCGTACGTATAAAATTTAATCTACTTATAGAAGTAATTGGCATATATATTTGTTTTTATGTTTAGTTTATTGTTGGCTTTAGTTTCAGGTAAATTGAAAACAATTAAATTGTTTCAAACCTTTCGGCACACAATAGTGGCCCACATCAGTGATTTTGATTAAATCTTATGATAATTTGTAAGAAATCTTTGGCATAGTGAAGAGATTATTTTATCGATAGGAGAAAAGCAAGATTTTGGCGTCTTCACACTACCCACTGTTCAATGAAAACTGAGTGAAAACTATCGGCTTGCAAATCAATGCTTTTCCTTTAAAATTGGAAGAAAATTGGCTAAAAATCAATATTTTTCATTAACGTAAATTATTTATTGATTTACAAGCCGACAATTTTCACTCGGTTTTCATTTAACAGTGAGTAATGTGAAGAATTCAAAATCTTGGTTTTCTCTTCTCGAGAAAATAATCTCTTTACTATGCCAAAAATGTCTTATAGATTATTAGAAGATTTGATTAAATTCACTGATGAGGGCGACGATTGTGTGCCAAAAAGTTTGAAACAATTTAATTGTTTTCATTTTACCTAACACTAAAGCCAACAACGAACTCAGCATTCTCAAAGAAATTCATTACTGAGGGTCAATGCAATTACCCAAGGTTCATTATTTAGAATAATAATCACCCTTTTTAACTAACAATAGTTGAGTTTCCTCCTTTTCAAATGCGGAAGAAAATTTGAAAAAGAAATTTGCTTTAGCATTTACTGCTCTTGATATATGATAAAAACAAGAACGTGGTTGAATATTTAAAGAAAAACACTATCTAAATCGGTTTTAACATTCATAAATCACTAACGGAAAGTCGAAAATTTTGGCAAATGGCAGAAATGAAAGCTTGAATATCAAACTTTGAACCTTACCAAAAGAAAAAAAAAACATTACTGTAGTTGTCGACGGTGATTTTTTTACTGGAGTGCAGTAGTCCGCACATTCAACTTCGAGTGAGTAGCACAGGTTTTGGTGCTTATAATTATTGTTTTAAGAAATTTCGAAAAGATTTAACTAATTAAAAAAAATATATATCTTACCCCGTTCTTTTTTTCACTGTATCCCAATAACAGATCAAGGCTAAACTATTGTTTTTTAGTTTTCTTCAACATTACAAAAGGAACAAATTCACTTATCGTTCTTTTAGAAAAGTTCATCTCTTATCCGAATATCGCGGATTACGTTGATTAATATGATTTGTCGTATTTTTTCTTCGTTTTTGTTTCGATTATCTCTAGAAGCGTTAGAATTATAGAAAAATTGATGAGATAGTTGAATTCAGCATTAAAATCCGCATTGAAATCATGCATCATCAGAAATGATATGTTTCATTCCATAGGTACATAGGTGACATTTTTTTTACCAGCGTAATAAGAAAAATAAATATGTTGTACTGAAATTTTGGGAAATTTGTATGGCCCACTTGAATTTTTATTTTCTTTAAATTGTGTGATTTGTTCAAAACTTAAAATGTAACTGAGAACAGGGTTTTAGTGTCCTGGCTAAACTCAAATCTACAAAATTGCATTATTTAAACAAAAGAAAAACTCAAGTGGGCCAGACAGACGAGACCTTATACATTTTAAAACATTTCCCCAAGTTTCAGTACAATATATTCATTTTTCTAATTATAAAGCCGGCACATATAATAGCATGTAATCGGGAATTTCGCGTGACAGACCAGTGTCACGTGGTTAATTATATGGTAATTGGTATCACATACGGCGATTTTATAATTTGAAAAAAGAAGAAAAAATTCTACCTACATATATATGTATATGTATATACATACATGCATATATTGTGATGAAATTTTGGAAAATGGTTTAAAATACGCAAGGGCGTGTCTGTATGCCTAATTTCAATTTTTATTTTGTTTAAAAAAACGCACTTTTATTAATATTCGATTGTATCCAGGGAACTAAAGTTTTATTTTCAGTTACATTGCAAGTTAAAAACTAATGAAGATGCGCTATTAAAAAAATTAAATAGACCAGACATATATTATATGTCTATATAATATATATATATATTTTTTTTAATCATTTCCTGGCACATATCCTAAAAAAAAGTAAATCAATTTCACATATGTTACTAAAAATTTCGAAACATCAGCTTATAGCTCTGTCCGATGTCAGGCATGACTATAATGCTGTAATTGTACGTATTCTTATGTTTATGACGGGCGTCTTTTACTTCATTAATTCTTTTTACTCTAATATCTCAGTCATCGAAAGCAGGTATATTTCATGAATTTGTGCATAAGCAGACATCATTGCAGACATTATTTCATTAGTGTCTACTCTCCTGGAAAACCTAGAAAACCTGGAATTGTCAGGGCATTTTTTTTTTAAAGTGAGGGAATTTCATTGAGATCTTGTCTACATTTTTTAAAATTATAATATAAAATTAAATAACAATATTTTTACATTTTCATCTTAATGAGCAGGTATTGGTATCTGTAGTAGGTCCTAGGCATGATAGCTTTCGAAAAAATGATCATATTGGACTGAGCTTTGGCACATTGTTTTAAGGCCTGAAATGTAAGGACGAGTTCGTTAGCCAGCTATTTTGGATGAAAATTCAAAAAGTTGGAGCATTTTCAAAATTCAGGTCACCATTTGTTTTTTAATTTGAAAGTTCTAAGCACAACTATTCTTAGTACTCAGAAATTCGAACAAGTTATCTTCACGACTTTTTTTAATAAGAAAAATTATCAGAGTTATAGCATTTTCAAAATAAATAAAAAAAAAAGGAATATGAACATTTTTAGTCAAACAAAGCACGATATGAAAAAAAGTTTGGAAAAGAAAAACGTTGCTACTTAAAAGCCCTACGAGATTATCATAACCACTTTTTGAATTTTTTTCAAAAGTCGAAAAATCACATTCTTATCGTACAGAAAATAATGAAAAACCAAAAATTCCATTTTACAGTCAAACTAGGCAAGATACGAAAAAAGATTAATTTACGCAAATAGTGAACCCAAAAAGGTCTGAAAATTCGTTATGAATCACTTTTCGATTTGACGCTAAGTTTTTCTTTTATTCGTAAAAAACAATATTCAAAATAAGAAAATCGAATTTTGGGACAAACGACACAAGCTACGACAAAAATAAATCGTCAAAAACTGTTCACCCCAAAAAGAGCTACAAATTTGTTATAAAATATTTTTTGATAGGGGTCGTTGTTTTTGTTTTACACATGAAAAATGACATTACAAATAAACAAATGAAATTTTTGGACAAAAAGACACAAGATACAATAAAATGTTTGATAATAAAATTGTTATCGAATTACATTTGAAAAGTTGCTTTTTACCCATTTTTCTCACACGTTTTTCGCATATCTCAAGAAAATTTTTGAAAATCGAAGCAATCGAAGAACCAACAATCCTTTGGATATTGATTTTTGTACAATAATCTGCAATAGAAGGTTAGCATATACATTATTCTATAAAATAAATTTTATTAAGAAAGAAGAGACAAGGAAATCATACTTAGAACTTTTGAGGTTATGCAATAAAGAAAGTTTTTCTTTATATGTACTGTAAAAAATTTTGCTGTCGATAAATTATTACACTCTGAACTGTTATGATGCAATATAATGTTATTGATAACAGGAAAAGATGCCAGAAAAGCATTTTCGAAGTGAAGAAAACGGACATAACCACGCTAAATTTCTAAGTTGATAAAGTGAAAAAATATTATTATTCTGAAACATGCTTCTTTCCAGCCCATTCCTGGTTCCAAGTACCTGCGCCAGAATTGAAGCGTATAAAATTCGCTGCAAAACTAAAAAAAGTAAATGTTCTACCTCTAACAATTTCGGAGTTAAGGCCCTCAGAAGTAGATTTTGAGCTAATAATTTTTCTGAAAAAATAAAGAATTCTTGTTCTAATAGCACCTCAATTTTATGACTTCAGCAAATGACCCTTTTTTATGAAATTTTGTTCAACATCAATTTTTGTATTGAATTTCCTCGTCTTCCAAAACAAGTCATTTTCTGAATATCGCGGATAAAATTCGCCGCTGAATAAATTAAAATATACTCAATTTTGAGTAAATTTAAAGAAGATGGCCATAATTTTGGCGCTATTTGAGATATATAGAGCTTTGCTTCTTTTCATTCACGCAAAATTGAGCCTTCTCTAATTTATTCAGGGGCAACTTTTACCTGCAACGCGAAGAAAATGAGTTATTTTGGAAAACGAGAAATTTAATTTTTAAAATCTGGCCGCCAGGCATTCATATTCTTATCGCGCGCCGCGCGCGCGGCTCGCAAGTTTGAGCGCGCCTAGGTCAAAGTGTCGACAACTGTAATTTTGTGATTGTGAATTCTCTTTTGTTAAAGCTCCTTCGGTTTTAACGAACACATTCTCATTTCCTATCTCGTGCTTCGCACTCGCTTTTGTCCAAAATGTGAACTTTTCTACATTATGTTCAACACTTTGATATCAAATATATATTACATTTATTAATGTACTTCGGTCTGGGATTGCTTATTCAGATATTTCAATATAAAGTACAAATTTTATTTGTCATAATTACCTTAATATTTTTTTCTTATTTTGCATTAAATGTTATTATCAACTACCCTGCAAAATGTATAATTTCAATAAATTTATATTTTCTTACAATTCATAATATGTATTGTTATTGATACATACGTATTTTCATTGTCTTGTTTTTATAATGGAAAAAAGTGCGCATCCTATGAAAAAAAAATTTTGTTATGAAACATTTTATTGCAATTGGTGTCGTTTTTTCATAAAATTAATTTGTTTATTTTCAATACGATTTAAATTAAAAATACGCATCCTGGCGTAAAGTGGTTTGGAGAAAATTTCTAGATATAATTTAGGCGAAAAATTTTGTTAAATAAAATGTTATTGTATCTTGTGTCCTTTTTCCAAAAAGTTATTTATTTTATTTTTATAAGCAGAGTTTATAAAAAATTTGTAGATTTTTTTTGGTTGAATAACTTTTGTCTTTTCATTTTTCTTCGCCCCTTGTGTCGTTTTTCCAAAAGTTTGTTGTTTTTATTTTTATTCTTGTTACTTACGATTAAAAGAAAATCTACTTGTTCTATCTACAAATGATTGATAACAAATTTGTAGATCCGTTTTAGGTGAACAACTTTTGTTAATGAATTTTTTTCGTACCTTGTGTCGTTTTCCAACTAATTTAATTTTTTATCTTCAATGTTATTTTTTACGATCAAAAAAAAACTAAGCATCTCACCAAAAAATTATTCAGGAAAAATGTGTAGCTCTGTTTTGGATAAGCAACTTTTGTCAATTCATTTTTTTCATAGTTTGTGTCGTTTGTCCAAAAATTACAATAATTATTAAAATAAATAAATAAATAAATAATTACAAAAATACAAAAATTGAATTTTTTATTTTTAAATTATTTTTACGAATAAACCGAAAACCACGCATCCTATCAAAAAATAATTAATGAAAAATGTGTAGCTCTTTTTGAGTGAACAAATTTTGTCTCGCTACTTTTTTTCGTAGCTTGTGTCGTATGTCCAAAAATATTATTTTTCAATTTTTAATACTTTTTTTTAATGGAAAATTCTTGAGGCACAATCACCGTTTTCTGTCCAAAAATACCTTGACTTATGTGGAAAAATATGTGAGAGTTTGAGATCAATCGTAGAGGCTGCTCATGGTTTAAAAAAATTAAAAATCTTCAGTGTACCATGTTAAATGCACGTCCGCTGATGTATAATGAGGAGTCTGCAAACTTACGCTGGCATTAGACTTGAAACACTTTTGAAATGCGCGAAAATCAGACAAAATTGTCCCAAAAATAATAGTAACTTGTATTCGTCCAATATTCTCATCTGATGTTTTTTCATATGTCATTTATTTTGTCTCCTGAACTTGTTCCTATGATCTCGTCTTGTTTGTTCTAGCTCCTCAGACAGTTCCTCACTGAACAAGGTTTTGGTGTTGAAATTGTTCCGGATTCGTCACCTTTTTTTTATACCCTGATTTTTTGTTTGCGCGTAAGGCTTTGATCGGCCCCGAAATAGTCGGGCAGTCCTTGAGCCTCAACTCGCCTGCCAATGAGCGCGTGCAACGGCATGAAGTGGCGTGAGGAGTTGCGGAGGCGACCTTCGTTCTCTCTGCTCGTTCATTCGGTTACATATGTTGGGAATTGTCTTTCCGATCTTTACTTGTTGCGAAATTTTCTCACTTACACCCGTTTTGTCAAATGTCTCGCGTTTTCGCGGCTGAAAAAGCAATTCCTCATCGTACAGGGTAAGGTTTCGGTACAGGAATAGTAGTTGAGATTAAAGAAGCTTTAATCATTCGTTGTATAATTTGAAGTTCTTCTTCAGTTCTTCTCTTCTTTTTTTCCTTGTTTAGATTTGAGAAACTCAAGTCATTTGTTTTCTCATCTGATTTTATTCCCGCGACCCCGATATTCCTTTGTTCTTTCTTCGGTTTTTTGACTGATTCCTCACAGTATAGGGAAAGGGTTTCGTTGAGGAATAACTTCTCTAATCTCATACACTGCTTATACAAAAGAAAGAAGGTTGTGAGAACCAACCTGAAAGCCGACAAAAACAAAGAATAATCGAAGTAACAACTTCAGATGAGGAAACAAATGAATACAAGATAACAAGTTCAGGTGACAAAACGAATGAAAGCACAAGTAACGCGTTCAACTCAAAACAATGACGAATCTCGAATCCATCAACTATTGATCAACGAAAACCTTTCCGTATACTGTGAGGAAATAGTAAAAAAACCGAAGCAAGAACAAAAGAAGATCGGGGTCGGGGGAACAAAATCAGATGAGAAAACAAATGACTTGAGTTTTTCAAATCTAAACAAGAAAAAAACAAGAGAGGTTCTGAGGAAGAACTCCTATGATAAAAGTGGATAAAACGAATGACTGAAGCTTCTCTAATCTCAACTACTATTCCTGTTCCGAAACCGTACTCTGTACGATGAGGAATTCCTCTCTCGGCCGCGAGAACGCGAGAAATCTGGCAAAACGAGCGAAAGTGAGAAAGTTTCCCAGCATGTCAAGATTGGAAAGACAATGCCCAAAATATGTAACCGAAGGAGCGAGCAGAGAGAACGAAGGTCGCCTCCGCAACTCTTCACGCCACTTCATGCCGTGGCATGCGCTCAGGGCGCAGTCCCATGGAGGTAAATTAGTAGAATAGTGGAACAGTTTTGACCAATGAGGTGCCTGCACAAGCTCTTGAAGTCACCTCATTGGTCAAAACTGTTCCACTATTATACTAATCTAGTTCCATGAGACGCGCCCTCATTCGCAGGCGAGTTGAGGCTCAAGGACTACTTGGCTATTTCGGGGCCGGTCAAGGCCATACGCGCAAACAGAAAATCAGAGTATAAAAAGAAAGGTGACGAATCCGGAACAGTTTCAACACCAAAACCTTATTCAGTTAGGAACTGTCTAAGGATCTAGAAAAAAAAAACAAGATAATATCATAGGAACAAGTTTAGGAGACAAAATAAATAAAATATGAGAGAACATCAGATGAGAATATTGGACGAATAGAAGGTACTATTATTTTTGGGACCATTTTGGTCTGATTTTCGCGCATTTCGAAAGTGTTTCAAGGCTAATGCCAGCGTAAGTTTGTAGACTCCTTATTATACTTCAGCGGACGTACGTGTAACGTGGTGCCTAAGTATATTATAAGAAATCTCGATATCTCGCTGAAATACGAGTTTTTCTGAATAATTATTAAATCATTGGTGACAAAAATTTATAGACTGACAGAAAAGTGTCGTAGACATTTCTCCAACTTTCAAAAAATCCTGTGAAGATTCTGATATTGTGTCAGTAATAAACCATTTAAAAGCAAGGTTAGAGAGACATTTGCATTAATTGAAACATGAACTTATAAAACCTCGACCTTATCAAACCGATGCAGTCATAAATTTACTACATCTATTCTGTGAATAGATAGGAATAATAATATTATCAAAATAGTTAGAGCAAGAAAAAGCCAAGTTTTGCTCCGCGGTAGAGACGAATGCAATAAAGTTCGAGGAAAAGTGCGACTCCATTGTCGCTCTTTTTCTTCAACTTCAATCTGTTCGTCATTACAGCGAAACGGAACTTTTGAGAACTCTTTTTTATTCCCTTGAAACCTTTCTAAACTCCTAAAATGCTTTTTTTCGAAATCTTCAAAAATCCACATTTTGTTTTTTACATTCCTTGAAATCGTTTCTGGTTTCAAATTATTCCTGAAATTTTTCAAAATTGTTAAATATCTTTTAAGCTGGTTCGAATTTTTCATTAAATTAAAAAGAAATTGCTTTAAGACCTTCCAGATTCTTTTTTGGCAATTTTGGAAATCTTTTAAAATGTTTCGAAATCTTGTTCAATTTTATCTTAAAATTAGTTTGTCAAAATAAAAAATCGTTTATATTTTGCCAGGAATCTTAAAATAACTTGTTTATTCTCTTAAAACCTTTCGAAATTCTTAAAACCCTACTTTTTTCGAAATTTTCATAATCTAGATTTCGTTTTAAATTTTTTGTAATCGTTTTAAATTCTTTGAAATCTTTTCTTAATTATTTTTGAACTTTTTCAAAATAATTTCCCAACAATCTTTCAGATTCTTGAACATAATTGTGGATATCTTTTGGAATATTATATTGAAATAATTTTTGAAAATAAAAAAAAACATTTTAAATTTCTTATGAATCTTTAGAAAATGTTTTCTTCGAAATATTTAAAAATCGATTTTATTTTAAATTTTATGAAATCTTTGCAAAACTGCTTAAAATTTCCATAACTAACACGAATTTTTTCTAAAATTTTGTAATCATGCAAAATTGAAACATTTTGCTTTAAAACTGTCTACATTATTTTTCAAAATTTTAGAAAATCATTTTGTATCCTGCAAAATAAAAACATCGTACCAAAAAATCTTCCAGATTATTCTTCGTCAGTTTTCGAAATCTTATGAAATCTTTTTAAATGTTCTCTTAAAATTAATTTACCAAATAAAACATTATTTAAATTATATATATATATATATATATATATAATATTATTATAATAGTAATTTTTTTATTTTTGTATGTATTTTGTCTTTTGTAAAAAGTCTTTGATATCATTTTCAACAAATTATTTGTAATCAATGTAACTTATAAAATTACCTCCTAACCTCTTGAGTACTCTAAAATCACTGAAAATCTGTAATTTATCATTCTTTTCTATCCAATTGAATGTTAAATAAGTATATTATTTTATGGGAATGAAACGTCCTTAATACGCCAGAATTGAGGTGTTTGAAAATTTATCAAATCAGTTATAATTTGCACTGTTAGGGTATGTTATACTTGGTGCAATTTTTTAAAATACAGATAATATAAACATAATTGAACATTTATTACAAAAACCGAAATATTCAAGCCTTTGAAAAGTTCCCTCATATTTTCCTCACTATACATATTTCAGCTTAAAATACAAATTACCTGAGGTTTCCCATCATGTAGCATAACGATCAAATTACTGAAAATGGGTACTTTAGCGGATAATCGGATTTCTCTGCAATTTCAGAGGAAGCTTTCAAATTGAAGGTGATTTTAGCTACATTAAAAATATAATGAAAAACAGAAAATATAGGCAAAAATTTCAATTCTAGAATCAACTCCAGTTTCGGGAAGGGTTTTAAATTGTTTACATTAAATTATGAAATCCATTTAAAAGAATAATAAATTCATTTGTATTCTGGATTATGTCCTATTTGCTCACTCTGTATATTGCCCAGCTTGCCGGAAATATCGCATTTTGTGATAACACTTTTACGGTATACGTGTACAACATTTACAATGAATAGGGTTTCGACAATGGAGGCAAGGTTAGTGAACCAGAAAATAATATGAACCTGGAAAACCTACCCAGAAAAATATATCAATTAAACAACTTTTCAACAGATTTTAACAGTTTTAGTTTAATGCGTTTCCTTATAGTCTCAAGTCTCCTGAGGTACAAGGTTACGAGGTGACACCTTGGTATTGAATAGGAAATTATAAAAGCAAGAGTTTTGTTTACAAGGCTGTCTTTTTAGTCGAAAGGTTTTACTTGAAACGGAAACAATGACAATCTAATATAATTATTGTGATATATTGCAGGGTTTATATTTATCTTTTAATTTTATGAATTATAAACGGCGAAATGATAAAGACACCCAAGTGAAAAAAAATGCAGAACTTTTAGCTTTTGCAGAGTAATGTGTAGATATTCTGAATTTCAGCGGATTAAGTCGCACAATTTTTAAGTTAAAGCATTCAGTTATAAAACAAGTTTAAATTTTAGGACTTACAAATTTAATAATTTAATCTTCATCATTAAAATTTAATTATTTCTTATTTAAATGTTCGAAATTAAGCAATTGGAACTTTTATCAAATGAACGATTTAAAACTGAAAGCCTTTAAAGATTGAACAATTTCGAATATTGTAGCATTCGAAACTGATCATTTGAAATGTTGGACTTAAAATAAGATATTTTCAACAGGGAAAATGTCTATGAGATTTTCTTTTCATCAATACAAATATAACTTTTACTTGATTGGTTAAAAATAATTTTCCAGCTCATTCAGAAAGTCACCCACCTGGCTGCCAACGCTTCTAGTAAATTGTGAACCATCTACTATTTTGAAAGGTTTCAAGTTTTCCTCGTGTCACCCAGTATAAATAGGATATTGTAGAATGCAGTGGGTCCCAGAGCGCTGACAGTGCAGCAATTTTTTTTAGCGCCACCTCAAACTCGGAAAGGATGATCCAATTTCCGGTGAAACGATTTATAAAATCCATTTACTTCACAACAGTGATTTCAAATTATTTCGAACAGATGTTCAGAGTAGAATTTAATTTCCTATTGTCAAAGCTTCAATTTTGCAAATAGTAATGTTCTTTAAGTCTAGCTGATATATTCTGATAAATATGTAAACAGTGCCAACCAAAATATCATTGATTGAAATTTGTTTATTAATAACGCTTGATATTGATCGCAAAAATTCCTACACTTTATGAAAAATTGCACGACCCGGGTAAAAATGATAAGTATGAGATTGATGATCAACCATTAATTGACTTTCCGAAGTATAAAACATGTATAGCAAATAAGACAATTCTACATTTCAAGTATATTGAAATAGTATACATAAATTATACATAAAGTAGATATATATCTGAAATATGTGATATAAGACATGTGTTTATTTGTTGTTTTTTTAAGATATCCTAGCAAGGGGGAAAAACAAAATAATGCGTTTTCAATGACAGCTCATCAGAAGATTTTAAAATTTCGTTATTTGAGTAATTTCGTGAGAAGGATATGAAACGAATAATGTTCGCCAGTATAATAAAAAAGCCAATTAATAAAATCTTCAAGGTCAACCAAATTCGTGTCATTCTTACCTCAAGAAATCTACTTTAGAGTTTAAATTCAACCTTTCAGTTTTGTAACTTCTTAAAAATCATCGAAACAAGATGATGTATATAAGAAGTTTATATTATTTCTATTATTATTATTATTATTTCATAAATGCCAGTAAGGGATCTAGTATGTAATCTTTGCTTCCTATTCATATAGAATTATTAACGCATGAAAAAATGTGACCAATTTATTATTTAGATGTAATTTTATATTTTTAATAATATAATATATAATGTGAAATAATAATTTATGTAATGATTATGTAATAAAATATTTTAATGAATTTCTTCACGTTTTACTTCATTTAAAAGTTGCATAAAATATTTTTTCATGCTGTGAAAGTCATGATTCTGGATCTCTAATGTTATGTATTTCCGGTCTCCAAACTCATCATCAAGAATACGTCGCTGGTACTTATTTCATAAATTCTCTTTTCATTCCATAACTATTATTTAGCTATACCTACTATAGCCATACTTTTTCTATACTTTCGGTATAATTTATCTAATATATTTCTAACATACTTGAGCTATACTTTACAGATATACTTTAACTATACTTCAGCTATATACTTCTCAAATATATTTTAGTAATACTTTTACTATACTTCAACCATACGTTATTGTAAATTAGCTATATTTGAGCAATACATTCACTATACTTTATTGAAACATACGATTTCCCAGATGTTTTCCTAGATTAATGCCATACCAAATTTTTTGATCCAGAGAGCCACTAAAACTGTGGACTCTGGACTCTGAACAATATAAAACGTGAAACCAGAATAACTTTGCTGACTAAATACGACTGATCACACTACATTCATCAAATATTTAAGGTACACAAACTAGTGCACAGCTTCCTTCTTTTTTTTATACTTCTGAACACAATAAATTCCAATAAAATTCAAGCTGGGCTAGAGCCATACAATTTTTGCATTTAGATTAATTTTTGCAATAAAGTTATTTTATAAACAATCAATATTTATTTATTATATATATATATATATATCATATTTATTTATTATTTATTTGAAGAAAAGCTAATTATTGTCTCCTTAAAAAAATTAAAAAGGTTCTATTGTTTTACCCATAGATAAGGTTTCAAAGATATATCTTTTAAACTAATTCACCTGGAATCAAAATATTCAGAGTGAATAAATAATATATTCTCTCAGTCGGAAAAACATAATTTAGTCCATCAAGTTTATGGTGGACAAATTTGATGGTTTGTTCAAATATCATACGACTGACTCAATAAAATCTTCTCCAAAAGCAGATGGGTCATACCTCGGGTAATACAATACATTTTTTATGGTCATTGATATATATGTATGTATAATAGGGGTGGTCGAAAGAAATTTGTTGTGAAAATCCAAAACGCCTGGAGCAAAAAATGTGTGCAGTGGTAGCCTTACCACCCACCTAAAGTTTTGTGGAAATCAAATAATATTTTTATAGGTTCCACCAGGGTCATGTATGACCCCTGCACAGGACCCCAAGTGAACTCAAAGATATTTTTTGATTTTCATATCACTTCAGGTGAAAATTATCTGGAATTAAAAAAAAAGTAATGATGTTCCACACATTTAAAATCTATAATAAAAAAATTGCTTCCTAATTTCTAAGAAATATTCCTTAAAAACTTCTGTGTATGTTCTAGAGATGCATTCGGGCGAGACGAGACAAGAAAACATCGATTTCGGGAACCATCCCGACTGACGATAGCTAGAAGTTGTCCCGTATCTCGTGATTTTTGTCGAGAATCTCGGAAACCGAGCAAGATCGGGTAAGATTCTCGATAAAATTTAAAATTGGACATCTCGCGTAAATATAAAAAATAATCTATTAGAGTTTGGAAAATATGGAAGTGGAATCACATGAAAAGAAACAAAAAGGCCAAAAATGAGCATTGGAAGCTTCTTGGTCATAAAAATGATAATTTAGTATTCACTGAAGTGAAATAATTTTACAAAAACTAACCATTTCATTTATAACACCATTAGGTTGAAAAATTGCAAACAAAATTAAGATTCATAGGACCGAAAATCTAAAAAAATGTATTCGAATATAAATCAAATTAATACGAAAAATATAACGAATTTTTGGAAAGATAATACGCACTGTCTATGGTTACGGATTTTTTCGTAACTCTAAGCTCTTTTCCAACCCGATCAGGGCTAACTTTACGGAAAATTCCGTAACCATAGACAGTTATAAAATAATGAGGTAAACGTCCCAGTAATCTTAAAGTCAATTTTCTTCCTTTTTATTTAATTTAAATGCATTAAAATGTCGCTACTATAAAATGCTAAAAATTAATTGTTTTTATTATTGAATGTTACTTTTAGCATAGTTTTTAACAATATATTCAAATCGTAACTAAGTTTCACTGTTATTGGAATCGTCACGATTACTGGGACATTTACCATATATTTTAGTTTGCTTTAGTTTGTTACCAATAATTTTGTTACTAAAATGAATTTCATTTCTATCTAAAAAGATTTAGTATTTGTTTTCTTATTTTAGTGGTTATGAGAAATTGGGCTAGTTCCTTTATATTTTCTACCCCTTGAAGTTTTCAATTTGTTTACAATTTTCTAACCTACGTTTTTATCAATGAATTAGTTATATTTTGTAAAATTATTATACTTATTTACTTGATTTAGTATCAAATTATTAATTTGATGAGCTCGAAATTGACGATGGTTCTTTTCGGCATTCTTATTCGTCGTGAAACCATTTCCATAATGTTCAAATTCTGCTACCTTATTTTTTAGATTCACGCGAAATGTCAAACTCAAAATATAAACATTATCGAAAATCTTGCCTGATCTTGCTTGCATTTTGAAGTCGGGACGGGATGAGATTAAACAATTGAAAACCAAAAGTTCTCGACAACAAAATTATCTCGAATACGAGCAATATCAGGCAAGATCCAAGAAATTCTCGTCTCGGCGTGCATCTCTACTCTAAAGTCCTGTTCTCAGTTATATTTCAAATTAAAAATGATTAAAACTGCACTTTTTAAACAAAATAAAAACTCAAATGGACCGGACAGACTTGCCCTTATACATTTGGAACCCTTTCCCAAAATTTCAACGCAATATATTAATTGTTCTTATTATAAAGCCGCGATATATAATGACATATAATAATTGGTGATGTGACCGACCGTCACATGCCCTTAACGCAGACTTCAGAAAGGTTGAACGGGTGTTTGAAGATGCATATTCTATACGCAGATTTTAACACCGTTGAGGAAATGCGGTAAACGTATTCGCTAAAGACCAAAGCTGATAGAAACCTGCACACGGAAAACTCATTTAAACTAACAACATTCGCATATAATCATTCATGCCATCTAGATTCCAGACGCTCGTACACATCATACTGGAATCTGAAATTTCCCCAACAGTATTCCCGTTGAAGTTATGAAGCCAAAAGCATCAGCGGCACGTATTTATCAAACGGAACAAACAGAATTTAACTTTTAGTGTGTTATAAATAAGCGTGTTTTGGTGCAGGTATAATCAGATATCTAATACTATGTAAGAATTAAATGTGGCTAAAATCTAGAAACTATGCAGCTAGAAAACACATATAGGACTAACAGATTGCATGAAGTAGATTTTTTAAAGTTGTAACAATCTACTTTATTTAGTTACATTATAAGACATATTAATTTTACGTTCAATTTTATAACTATTAGAAATCAAAATTGAAATAATTGATAGTCAAAGTAAGTAATCTTGGCCAGTATTAAATGAGAAGGAATAATGTCTATAGTAAATAAGATGGAAGGAAAATTTATTGCACCGAAATGAGAAAAATGTATAATTATTAATTCAGTTTTAAACCTTATGCAATGCGTCGCTCTGTTGAGCTTTTGGAAGTAAACGTGGTGCATATTTACCCGGAATCGAGTAGATTTTTTATGGCCACAATTAAAGGCTTGAAATAAAGGACCTGTTATAACTCCTGGCGCCTAAAGTGGGGGAAGGTGGGGCTGAACTTTGGTTATTTTCAAGCGGTAAGGAGCCTCTCCATCGGTTCTTTGATCTGGGCCCTTAATTTGAAGACAAGTGTGCTTGAAAGGGGTTTTGGATTTTTTTTCTGGCATTTTAGATTTTCCTGTGGGATATGTTGCACTGACTTTTTACAAACATTTTAAGCTCTAAATTAAAGTCTTTCGTCGGCCCCTTTCGAGATAAGGCCCTTTTGCCGCCATTTTTGCGAGTTTTACTGGAAAAAGCCCAGTGAAAGTGTTCTAACTGCCTTTCTTTTTTACATTTTCTCAGAATAACTTATGCCAGTCTCAAAATTAAATACGCCCTTTAAACATGCATAAGTAACCAAAGAGGGCCTTATTCGAAAAGGCCCCGACGAGTGACTCATCTTTTCAGCTTAGAATTGAAGAATCGTAGGAAATATTTGAAAAAAATCAAATTTGAAAGACTTTTGCTGGCCTTTTGCAGTATAATTCGGAATTTTTACATAAAGCGTCTTACCGGGAGAACGGCTCAAAGGGCGTATTTAATTTTGGGATTGAAATTAGTTATTCTGAGAAAATGTAAAAAAGAAAGGCAGTTTGGAACACTTTCATTCGGCTTTTTCTAGTAAAAGCCGTAAAAATGGTAGCAAAAGGGCCTTATCTCGAAAAGGCACCAATAAAAGATTTTAATTTTGAGCTTAAAATGTTTGTGGGAAGTCAGCGCAACATATCCAATAGGAAAATCTAAAATGCCCGAAAAAAATCCAAAACCCCTTTTAAGCATACCCTGTCCGGTGTACCTAGCAAATAGTTCGGTGACATGTTTGACAGAATACTTTATTATTTTTAAAATTTTTATATTTTTTTATATTTTAGAATACCCTTAAAATTCTAAAATCATACATGTAAATATTTGTTTAAACGCAATACTGTATTACTATTGCAATACATTGTCTTCAAACAAGGAAATGACTGGTTACACAGTGTAATAACATATGCTTAAAAAAATGTATTTATTTGAACGACTGAAGTTTAATTTTGTCGAAAAAATTGAAATTACGTTTTTTATCATTTTTCTTTATTCTAGGCCCTTTATTTTGGTATTTGAAGGGGAGATATTGTAAAGCAATTTTTTCTCTGGGCCATCTAGACTCAGAGGTCCCTTAATAGGTTAATGGTCAAGGATTAGGTTATAACATACTGCATGTTACGCGGTACACCTAGGGTTTAACATACATTTTCTGCTTGTATCAAGACGTCCATCGCATTGACGCTATCATATTCTTATAAGATTAACATAACAGTTTTTTTTTTGTGATACTACGATTCACGATTCAGGATGTGAAATAACATGCAGGAAATTATTGTTCGATTATTTTTTATTTTGTTCCCCATCCCCCTCCCCCCTTGGTACTTCAACAATGGTTTCTTGCTGACATCCAAACTAAAAATATACGTAAGTGCTGGCTGTGTTGAACAGATATTTAAGAAAAAATTCCAAACAAGAAAACTGTTTGCATCAAGAACTTCAGTATAGAAATACATTTTCATTAATGCAAGCACCCCTTTTTGATAAAACGTATATGCTCTTTCTGAATTTGCAATACAAATTAATTATTTGAAAAATATACAATAGAAAATTTTCTTGCAGTTTTTTTTCTAGAATCAAATCCAAGCTAAAAAATACGCAAAGTCGTTGGCGGAGTGTTTCTTTGTAAAGTTTTCGAGCGGCGATTTTCAATACAACAGAAGAAATCCGCAAAACAGATGGTAGGGGGGGGGGGTAGGTGACCTCCGCTGATGCACTTGTTTGCTGATTTCTTCGCTTGGACATCTTTTTTCGACTCGACACATACACAACTTGAAGCTTTACGTAAAGCAGATGCGACGTTTTGATTTGGTAACAAGAAATGCGCGTATATTTTATTTCGTTGTATTTCGTTTCGTATTCGACTTCTCTCACCAATTTCAGTACGTTGCATATACTTTTCCATTGTATGCAGTCAATTTATTCAATATTCGCAATTTTAAACAATCACTTTTTCTTATAAATAATTACAAATTATAATTTTAATGACGACAGCTACAAGTTATTTTTTATTGTTTTCGTAATATTCTTTTTTATCCGTTTGGTACACCTTATGCGACATGCCCCATATTTCCACCAAATCCACAGTCAATCAGTGTCCCCCCAGGAAACAGCTCTACTGATTCTACACAGAGCGGTGCCGTCGGTGCCCCTAGGCCGGGCACCGGTAGCGAGGGAGCGCAAACGAGACCAAATTAATCCTTTTTCAACTACCTATTTGAGGAAATAAAGGTTATGCCAGTTGGCTTGGGTACAAATATCCACATATTTTCCCGTGGCGTTTGGGAGGAGGGCGCAAAATTATCAAGTCGCACTGGACGCAATAAAGACTAGTCACAGCTCTGATTCTACACCCCAGCTGCTGCGCCCGTCTTTCAAAATATCTGCACTAGCATTCACCTACAATATTTTTGTAGCACACAAAGAAAATTGCAGTAAACCCCGTGTATAGTTCGGCGGACTCAAGTTTGACTCGGCACCGAACGAAACTCCTTGCGAAGCCAGTATATGGATGCTCCGAGACTTGAACTCTCGTCCTGCCAGCGTTGAAGTTTAGGGGCGAGGATGCTTACCACTAGACTATAGTGCCGGTTTGATTCCACTGATACCAAAAACACATTTTTCAAAAAACGTGTCTTAATTATGTTTTTCCGTTGTAGGATAACCTAGATGTAAAATTACAACTTCGCATAATATTGACGTTCACGAGCAAATTTTTACTAGTAACAGTGACGAATTAGAAACTTTAAATTATCGGTAGATGTAACGCTTTATTACAAAGTATAATAATATATTTAATATGATTGAAGTAATTGTGAATATAAGTATGTTATAAATATTAAATTATAAAAATTACAATTAAAACTAGACGCTACAATGCCGTTTGCTTGTATCTAACTGAAAACACCACTTGTTCATGCTGACATCTGAGAGTCATGGAAGTTGGACACTGGCGGAAGACTCTTAGCGTGGGAGACAGCTGCATGCACTTAAACGCATTCAAAGTGTAACATAGTTGCAGTATTGATAGTTCAAAGTCTTGTTGATATGTACGGTATCATGCGTCGATTCACCACTTAGCTAATTAAGACATTGTACGACTTTAGAGAACAGTGAAGGGCAGTACAAATTGACGGTTGCACTAGGTGAAGAAACAAAGAAACATTGTAAGATATACAAGATAAAGCGATGGGTTGAAGTGAAGTGCAGCTGCTGAATCTCTATCTATAAAGTGTTTTCCACACATTCAATGTTTTTTTCTGTTTTGTGCTCTCGGACGTGACCTATTTTTTCGTACAAAGACTTATTTTGTGTAGGGATTTTTACTTTTCAGGAGAAGCGTTTTGTTTGATGACAATTAGGGAGGTAATATAGTTTAAGCGATAAAAAATGTTGCTTTTTGTTGTTGCATTTTTTGATAGTATTGGTTATGTAGAATTTATACTCAATGATGTTCATTTGGATCAGGCTTTATATCATTATTTATTAGTTTCTTTTTACAGAACCTTTTTTTAATTCAGGGGCTTATTTATGCTTTAGGGTGGGTTCCACATGAGTTAGCGGGATACAAATTTTTTGGGGTGCTTTCGGCATTAAATGCTGCCATTATCAGCAAAAATATTTCGATTTTTCACGAAAGAAAAAAAATTCTTCCGTTTTTTTGTAAACACTGCAAACTTTAGACTCATGATTCTCACTAGAACTGGTTCTGAGAATTCAAATGCGTTTTTCTCAAAACTACGTTTTTCGAAGTGGTACTTGACATAATACCTTGAAAACCACTCGACCAATCGAGCTGAAATTTTGCACATATCTTTAACATATGTAGCTATAGCTCAAACTGTAATTAATAAAATTTTATTTTTTATTTTTAACAGGTCAAAAGGCACAAAAAATACGTTAAAGTTCGCAAAAAAATTTCAAATAGACGCCATTTTGCGAATTTTCAATATCTTTTATTAATTATAATCTCGGCTATAGCCATACTTGTATATTTTGAGAATATTTTTTTTTCGGACACCCTCGAGCAGCGAAATCATGTCAATCAGATGGGGGTTGTGTTTCCAGGATACATTCTTTGAGATTCCACAGCGCCCTCTATTTTGTCGATTTAATTTTATATCCGTGTGCTTTTTTATCTTTAGACTTGTAAAAATATACAGAAAATCTTACGATAAAAATAAATTATATTACCTTTTTTTTATTGAATTTTGAAGAACATTTATTTTTATTGAAAGATGGTAAATGGTAAAGTGCGATGTTATGCGTCTGAGTGAATAATTAATTATAAATAGAGTACAAGGTATAATATGACCTTCTTCAGACCAGTTAAAATACCTTGATGATGTTAAGAAGGACCTTTATTATTCAATTGATATTAAAGGATCTCCTTAACATCATCGAGATTTTTTTATCTGGTAGGAAGTTGTCTTATTATACGTTTTACTCTAAATATGAAAAACGTTTCAAAAAGCCTGGTCGAACTGTGATACCTCCTTTAACTGTATCTAAAAACGCACATTTTTCAGCATCAAAGTTGAAATGGTGCATTTCGCACAAATTTTAATGAAAAGAATAAGTCAGTGAAACTTTCTCTATGATGATAAACTTTAAATTGTGGACAATAAGTTTTTCTCTTTCTTCTTTATTTCAAGATCTTTCACTGATGTGAGAGTCAAAATTGACAAACAATAAAACTGACAACATTCAGAAAATGCATCTCAAGTAAATTTTAAAACAAAGATGATTTAAATAATAATAAATTACGTATTAATGTAATATAAACATGTATTTTTGGAGTAATTATTATAATTTACGAACAAAATTAAAAAAGTTATAATAATTGTTAATATAGATAGAGCGGGGTCAAAACTGCCGCGGGGAAAAAGTGCCACATGTGATGACACGAAAAAAATATGTTACTCGATCTGACATTTTCCGTCGATCGGCCCTATCACCATAAACTCCTGACAGCTGCTGGTAGCCACTAAAAGTTGTTTTTGAGATTGTGGCTAAGGATAAGTTGTTTTTTTTGTGTATAAAGTAGTTCTATCGTCACCGTTTCTTTCTGGTATGAACATTTATTCTTCCGTGCCATTCTCATGAAGTTGGTGTAATTTAATGCGCAGTTCTGTATTCTTGTAGTGCAGGTAGCTTACAGTTCAAAATATTTTGTGTTGTTTCAGAAATGTTGATTGTAAATAATGGGAATGTGTGGGGGGTAAAAAGTTCCACGTGGCAATTTTTACCCCAAAGTTTATATAACATTAGGCAACGCATAGATGAGGCAACTTGGGAGGCGCTTAGAATCGATGAAGATGTAGAGGGCGCGTGGACTATGTTACGGGATTTCAAAAGATCCACTCAGATTCCGCTGATTTCAGATGATTTCACAAAGTGTTATGCTTGTTGCATTTGATTTCATACCGAATTCAAACGCTAAAACCCCTTGATTCAAGAGTGAATGGCCCCTCAAAGTCAGCTTAGCGGTGCAGCAATTCAGATTGCTCAAACGAAGAAACATTTTAATAAAACATCAATTTCGCATATCTTCAGAATGTAAAGTTTCCATATTCGTCGTTAAGAAGATTTTTTTAGTTTAATGATACCTTCAAATCAGTTCGGTTTTCATAATGTAACAAAAAACTGCAAGACTGTCAAATTTTTTTTAGATGCACCTGTTTATCGATGATCACTTAAGTTCTCTTAATGTTAATTGTATGAGACTCAAAATTATCTCTCTTAAATAGGTTGAAGACTAACGAAATTCTTTACAAAATTAGCCAGGATGAAGTCATTTTATCAATTTTTTAAGAACATAATGCAAAAGTAGTGCAAATTTCAATCTTTTCTTAAAATTTAAATAGAATCTAATATAAGAAACATTCCTCAATATCCTGAGGATGATTTTAAAGGTAAATTTCTATAAAATCGTACTAAATCATAACCATTATTATTTTCCTAAAGATGAGATGTCTTCGAATTTTTATAATTTTTTGCATCAACTTTGTAAAATGTTCATTATATTATATTTCGTTTAGATTTTAAGAAAACATTGAAATTTGCATTATTTAAAAAATAGCTAACTGAATAATTGACAAAATACATAGGAATGTGAGTCAATAAAACGTTTCACTGAAACATTGAATCTTCAAAGTTTCATGCATCAATTAAAAGTCTCATTAGACCAAAGTTTCAAAAACGTTCGAAAGTTTTACAACATATTACATTAAATTTGAAACGCTTTAAATGTCTAACATTTCAAGTAAAAGTATTGCATTCTCTACAAAATAAATGAATTTTAAGGAAATAGTTGAATTTTTAACCCGACGGATCACTTTTCAAGCCAGAAGATAGATTTTCTACAAAAATAGACTAATTTTCAAGAAATAGATTATTTTTCAACTAAAATGATGAATCTTAAACCAAAAAAGTGAATTTTTAACAAATAAGTTTATGTTTTAGCTAATTAGTTGAATTTTCAACCAAAAAAGACAAATTCTCAAAGAAAAATTTAATAGTTGATATTTAAACAAAAAAATGTTATAATAAAATAAAAAACAGTTGAATTTTACCAAAAAAAGACGAATTATCATCAAAATAGCTGAATCCTCAAGCAAAATAGATTAGTTTTCAAATCTATAGATTTAAATCAGTTGAAATTTGTACCAATTTCAATCAGTGACTCAATTCTAGCTATGAATCAATTAATTTCTCCGATAATTTAGCCAATTTTAGTGATTTATCATTAAATAATAGCTGATGCATAGCTCGAATTCAATTACTGAATGGTATTAGTAAAAAATGTTACTGTTTCAAATTTATAGAGAACCAAATAGTTGCATTTTTTACTAGAAAAATAAATATCTACAAAAAGAGATAAATTTTTAAACCAAAAAGAAGAATTTTCAACAAAATATTGAATTTTCAACCAAAACAGATAATTCAGTAAAAAATAGTTAATTCTGAGCTAGAATTCAGTCACTAATTGATATTAGTAAAAATTCTAATTAATTCAAATTTATCGAGAACTAAACAATTGAATTTTTAACCAAAAAGATTAAATTTTTACCAAAAGAGATGAATTTTCAAACCAAAAATACGAATATTGAGGAGAATAAAAAGGAAAATGTTATACAAAAAAGTGGAAATTTCTACCGAAAAATATAAATTTTTAACAAAAATGTTAATTTTCAACCAAGTAGATGATTTTTCTACCAAGAAGATGAATTTTCTACCAAAAAGACAAATTTTCAACAAACAAGCTACATTTTCGACTAAACAGATACATTTTTATACTGTCTTTTTTATAATATTAGGGAACCGACATGTTTCGAACTCAATTTATACCTCCTCATTGAAGATTATTTATAGGAAAACTATAAGGTATGAATAATAGAAACTGATGCTCATTAAGAAATAACAAGGAAACAATAAGGAAAGTGTTAGAGGTTGATTTTGGTTGACTATTTCCTTCTTCTCCCTGTTTTTTTCCTTTGTTATGTATTTGTCTCTAATCCTAAATACAATTTTCTTGAATAGAGACACTAAGCTCAAGATTCGTTTCAATATGCAGGGTTTGCTTATTTTAAGAGTTTTTTAATTGAGGCCATATAATTTTTTACCTCAGTTTCTCAAAATAAATATTTTTTATTTATGTTTCATAAAAGCATGTTTTAAGTATTAGCAATTTTAGAAATGTATGACTTTTTAGATTGTTCCTTTTCCTATTTGGAAAATGTAATTATCTGAATAGATTGGTTCAGAATCAACCATAAATAATAATAAACTTTTTAAGCAATACGAATGAACTTTCAACGAAAAATAGTTAAATTTTCTTATTGGGTTTTATTAATTCAGTTCGCATTTAAGTGGAAAACGAGCCCTGCAATGAGGCGCCGTGTTGGTACAGAATTTAGTATTTATATTAATTTATATTTATAATATTAATTAGAATTATTCAAATATTTTACATATTTGGGCCTTATTATTTGAAACTTTTCATTTGGCCAAAGTTTCACGAAAATTTACAACCCTAAAAAGGTCTTCACCCTGGCTTCTTTTAGAGAAAATTCTGATAGCTTCGACTTTTTTTAGATGGTGATGGATGTTATGGTTACTTCTTTTCATTTATTACAAGTATCTGGTGCAATTGCAATCGACCAGAGACGTAAACATTAATTATGCAATTTATGAAGATTTATATATGTACTATAAAAATTGCGAATATAAATCAAGTTAAATTTCATTAAAAGACCTCACGTGAAAATACAATTTTGCAATTTTGTTATAATCTTCATAAATTATATACCGTTAACCGGGGGGTAAGTAAGGATCAAAAATCGCAAATTTGTCAGATCGCGGCTTCGCCAAAAATCAGAAAATGTACTAATTTTTTTTACCTTATGTAACTGTTCCGTAGAGTCTTCTAAAAATATGCTACAAATTTTGTTTTTTAATTCTCCTTAGAAGTTACTAATAATCAAAGTTTGATCAAAAATTACTTAGACTATGTTACTTTCTGACATAAAAATATGAATATATTATGTAAAAAAAATTAATTCGTAGGGTTCTAAATATTTATTAAACATAATTTTTATAGATTTTTATATATTTTTTTATATTTTTCATATGACCAGTTTTCGGTACGAATAGGGTTTTTTTCGTTTAAATTCGAACTGAACTCTGCAGGGCAGAGCAAATTAAATAAAATAATTCTTGCCTCTATTCTTTCCCGTCACGTGTTCCCAAACCCTAAAAATTTATTCCAGAACTCAAAAAATTGATTTTTCCCTATGCATTTTACATGGAAAACTTCAAGTCAAAACCGGCACCTGTTAAAATAAAAAAAAAAATAAAAATGAGCGAATTCCTTTTTTCGGAATTGAAATGAAATGGGGCGGGTGGTTGCCCTCTAAACGAAATTGTTTTCGAGCCACCCTAGTCCTCACACCTTCGATTTATTTATCAGAGACTTTGAACAATTATTTTTCAAAGATCAAGGGTGCAGGGGTCTCACCATCAACATCTTAATGGAAGTTTTGTTGTTAGCTTATGCAGATGATATTGCTAGACAATTCGAAGCGTTGAGACTTTACTGTGAACAAATTTCTCTACGAGTAAATGCGATTAAGACCAAAATAGTTATTTTAAGATATTTTTATAGATAGAGGTTACAAATCAGTACCCATACGTAAGATTCAATTTGAATTACTCTTACCCGTTTAATGAAGTTGCGAAAAAATCAGTGAGTTCAGCGAAAATTGCGGTCGGCGCGGAACCGAGATTGATCAATATGGTAACAGGGTGAACACATGGTCAACGTACGTCATAAGAGCCTTATAGTTAGTACGCTTTTATATGGTGTCCAGGTTTGCGGGCAAATCTGTCTGGAAGAGCTAGAAAAAGTGCAGTTAGCGTATTTTAAAAGGCTTATACATCTTCCATCTAATACACCAAACTATTCGGTGCGCCTGGAGATGGAAAAGTTGCCATTCTCGTGCAGAGTACTGAATGAAACACTGAATTGGACTAAAAATTTTGGAGGATGAATGATATTCAGTACCCAAAGCAGTATTTTCTCAGGTTGATGGCAATGCAATGGCATGCACAAGTCCAAAAGGAACATAGAATAATTAGTTCGCCGTTATTTAAATCAGATGGCTTCTTGGAAGAATTGTCGGCTAATGCGGAAATGATAAAAAGCGAGTACGAAAGAAGTATGATAAGATGGGACCTCGACCTCCCGAAATTGGAGCATTGTAGATTGTGCTATAAGTTGGAAGAGGAGAATTTTTACCACTTTAATTTTAGTTGTAGAGGATATGAGCAAATTAAAGCACACAAAATTCCGACACTGTTAAACTTTGTTGATTATGTTACATTCTGGATGAATATACTGTCTTCGGAAAATATCTGAGTAATTAAAAAATTGGTAAGAATGCTGGTGGAAATGTTGAATGAAAGCGCCATCAGATAATTGTTGATATGTAATAAGAGCGCTGGAGTATATACAATAATTTATATAGTATTAAAAATGTATGTAAACAATGTATATGTATTTTATGTGATATACTGTATAGTCTTAAGAAATATATAATGATAATAAATAATAATATAGGGGAAAGTGGGTAATGCGTCGCCCATAACATGTACTAGCTAAGTCAAATATAAACCGGAATTTCTTCCGCAGTGTCACATAACTGATCGTATCGAATTAGGACCAATTGGAGGTTGAAGCGGTGTTATTTAAGATTTGTTCAGAACTGTTTAGACCTCTCCCTTCTCTTTCGTTCAGGAGCTTGCGGGATGGGTGAGAAAGAAGTCCCAGTGTCTGTTGCACAACGCGTTTACGTGTTACAAAAAATTTATAGAGGGCCCTGAAAACGTTATAGAACACCTCTCATGCGTGACGGCCCAGAACGAGCGTCACAAGGGGGGGGGGGGGGGGTAAAAATTGGTGCTCGCAACGATTTTTTGGTAACATAAAGGGGTTGTGTTTGTTGATTTTCTTTACGAGAGGAAGAAGGTAAAGGCTGAGTGCTATTGTAAGCTTTTGGACAAAGCCAGACAAAGCTAAGGCATCCTACAAGTCCAAAAGATGGGACACCCCCATCCGCAGTACGCTAGGCCTCATACTGCCACTCTAACTCAAGCTAAACTGCAGGATCTACACTGGACTTTTCTTAAACATAATGCCTATATCCCTGATCTCTCACCCTGTGACTACCATTTATTTAGACCACTGAAAGAGGCATTGGGAGGTCAACGTTTCAACACCGATAAGGAGGAACCAACTTCGTTTTATGATACTGAAATTCAGAAGCTACCAATCTGATGGCAAAAGTGCCTTAATTGTAATGGAATGTATATAGAAAAATAATAATTTTGTGCTATGTAAAATTTTTCATTCAACAAAAAGTTAGAAAAAAATCCCGTTTATATTTGACTGTCTTAGTACATATTAACCCTTAAATGGTATCGTCCTTTTCGGCCCTTTAAATGGTAACGTCGGGACACTCGTGTCTGGCGCTTTGAAAAGTGCTGTAAAGTGCTCTAAAAAATTCCGCAAAATCCATGAAATCTCATCAACTACCCTAGTATAAGGGTAATAACTTTGGATATATTTTTTTTTTCAAACGGGAAATCAAAGCTTAAGAATGGTACTTTTAGAAAAAATTGTGATTCTATACGAATGAAAGGAATGCTTATATCGTCGGGTCACTCGTGCTTTTTCGGAATTTCGACTGGCTCCTATGAATGCTGTTTATGGACTAAAGTCACTAAAGTGACGGCACTTGAGGAGCTTATAGCCTACTAGTGTACAATTATTTAGGGTATAGTCTGGGCCTGCCCTCACCCTTCTCTCCACGTTAGCAAGGGGAGAAGGTTTGGGCAAGGCACGAGTGACCCGACGATACCATTCAAGGGTTAATTATTTAAAAATTGCATATATGGAAGCAACAAACAATTTGGAGAAAAATAGACCTTCATTTATTTATGTGGAATTTAGCATTTTTGTTAAATTCTTTTAGAGTAAGATTTGTTAGATAACGAATCTTGGTACATTTAGATTTTTTTAACACTGCTGGTCATTTATGTATGATATCTATGTTAACCAATTCTTTAATTAAGAAAATTGCCATTCTTGACAGAATAATTTCTATCCTAAAACGACTTTCTTCCTCAGAATATTTTAAGCATTCAAACTTGAAGTTATTCCATTTAAAACTAGTATTATATAATATACACTCAGAGAAATGTCCTTTTGTGTCAGAAGGATGCTTCTTGACTCAAATGGAATTTCCTCTAAAATGTAAGGATAAAAGGAATTTCATTTGTCTCTGAAAGAATCTTCTTGCAGCAAAGATTATCCTTTTGCGACAAATTTCACTTAATCTTGCAAACAAATAATTCCGTTTGTGCAAAGAAGATATTCAAGTGATTCAAAACAAAACAGGCAAGAGGACGATGTTTTTGTTTCAAGAAAACCCTGTCTCTGAGTGTATATAATAAATGAATGCATAGTATTATAATTCTTGGTTACGTGATAAGGTCTATTTTAAATTAAAAAATATCCAAGTGTTATGTATGATGCCGCTACGGGATAAGAAAACACGTTTATATTTTACTTAGAGATATATTTCTAGTTATAGTTGCGATAATATAAATAATAGTACATTGCATAGCGTTAGAAAATAAAAATGCATCTAAATACAAAGTATTTTTGATATAAAAATTTCAAATCGAATTTTTCAAATCATAAATTGAATTTTATTTTTTGAATTTAAAACAAAAATCGCCATCTGCCAGCACACTAAAGCCGTTGTTCTAATTAAAAAATAAACTTTCCTCATTTGTTCTTTGAAACTTAAATAGATTGACTTTTATTTTATGAGCTATGAAAACTTCTTCAAAATGTCAATATTCTTGTAATTTCAGGATTCTTTCAATTGGAAATTCTTAAATTTCTGTTGTCTTCTTTCTAATTTTGAAATTCTCTACTTTGAAATTTCGAAACTTTTCATTTTGGAAGGTGTCAACTTAAGAATTTTCCCGAAATTTCGCAATTACAGTTATTGTTTGAAAGAAGAAGCAATCTACGGGTGCAAATAAGAATATGTCGTTATTTGTTTCTGATATTAAGAACAATAATAATAATAATCGTCCGGAGTTTTCTGGGCGTGAACAATGATAGCGGCTAAAATCGCATTCTACCGCTAACCCGCGTACACGGCAGATGACTGTGATATTCAAATTTTTAATTTTTGACCTTTCTTTTTTTGTATATAAGATGCCCATGTGCGTGTGTGAACTTGTGTATGTTTCTCGCCATTCGATATATTAATTAATATATTGAATCGTTGTTCTGAGTGTTGGCACTGGAGCTTACGTTTGTAAGAAGGATGGATCCCTGTAAATGGGCTCTCCAGTATGAATGTTGGATTCCTATAGGGCTCTCCAGGATGAATGTTGGATCCCTATAAACGGGCTCTCCAGCGAGAATGCTGGAACCCTATAAACGGGCTTTCCAGGATGAGTCTTGGATCCCTATAGGGCTCTTCAGTGTGATCCTCGGATCTCTGTATAAGGGCTCTCCAGTATGTATACTCGCGAATTATGGAAAATCTGCAAGCAGAATATAGAGTTCCGAAACAATGACTCATACCAGCGAATCTACTAAACATTTGCCGGGTTTTGCGACCGTGTTTAGTAGTGAAGTACCAGGTCATGAATACCTGTGGGTGTCAGGTGAGCCAACATAATAATAATAATAATTAATTGTAACCATCTTAAGTCTGAAAGAAAAATGAGCATATAAATGTGTAATATGCTTGTCACGTAATGGCTCAGAGATAATATAATTACAAACATAATGACTCTTAAGAGAATGGGTGCCTTTCTATAGATTAGATTCTAGTGCCCGTTTTATAAAACGAAGATCATATCTTATATCGGGATGTTACTATCTAGACCAGGGTTCTCCACAATCCAAAGGTGCAGCATGACCCAGGATCAACTGGCTATTTTCAGGATCTACCAGTTTTTTTCGACGGAAAACTGAGAGAAAATTTATGACCCCTCCAAAGAAAATCTTAGTTAAAAGGGTTTGGTTCGTAAACTTTTTTTTCTGCTGTGCAAGAAGCAACTCTTTGAGGCACTTCCACTCATGTAAAGAATGGGGATCCCTCTTGACAGTTCTGTGTCGGAGCTAAGTAGATCCAACCTATTGGCCTGGGGTCGCCTGTAGATACAGGATTTAACTTTGGCCAATTGACCTAATATCGTGATGCGTGAGAAAAAAAGTGAAAGTGTCTACATCATGGAGCCATAAGTGTAGCGAATTAGGCATGAAGTAAAGGCAGTATGGAGAAATGTAAAACAAGTATCTTACTCATCCTACTGTGATTTCGGCTACAGGCAATGTGCTGAACGCAAGATGAAATGAATGTCTTGAACATTTAGGGGTAAGTAGATAGTAAGTAGTAGAAAGGGGGGACAGGCTAAGTTACTATGACTCACTTAGAGTGAGCAAACTCGCATTTTGAAGCACTGTAAAATCGGCACTCCATCACGTAGCCCCTTTCACTCAAATTTTCTCCGGAAAATCGAGTGGACAGCCACGCAGATAAGTACCGATTTTCCGTGGTTCTCAATTTGATCGACGGCCTGTAACAAGATAAATGCTGAACAGTGCATGTAATCAGAGGAGAATTAGGGACCGCAGAGCTAGTGAACGAGAACGAGAATGGCATTGAGGCAATGGCTGATGGCGAGTCATATAAATATCTGTGTATTCTTGAATCTAAGGGTATTCGGCATACGATAGTTAAGAAAAGCCTAATGACTTCCTTCACTACAAGACTCAGATTGGATCTGAAGGGTTCTCTCAACTCGGCAAACAAGATCAGGGCAATCAACACCTATGTCATTGACCTTGAAAGGTTAAACAGAGCAATCCGCATCGAAATGAAGTAGCACCGAATGCACTACAATGATTCGGCCATTGATTGGTTATTTCTACCACGACATAGAGGGGGTAGGGGTATTGCAGATGTCAAGAAACTGTGCAAGGCACAAGTTATACAGCTGCGAGACTATTGTAACAGCGAGCGAGATGTTCCGTTTTACAACAACTTTTGCAAAGAGGACCTTGATTACACGTCCTTGAATTTGTCCTCAGAGGAAGCCCTGAATAACAGGGCTTCTGGAACACTTACCGACTGAGCAAAGTTCTTTTCAGTGCTAAGTTACTTTACGTCGGTAATGTAGATTCCTAGACCGCTAACCGACAAAGCAAGATTCTGTTTCATGGTAAGTTACTTTTATCCAGTAAAGCAGATTCCTGAACCAGTGGCGCCTCTTTGTCAGAAATATTAACTAACACATTTACCGACATCCCTGTTTTACCGACCGAGTTATGATGCCATACATTAGTGGAAATATCAGCCATGTTTCTATAATAAGTTCGCAGTGGCGCCATCTATTAAAAGATGGACCAACTGAAAGTTTGCCGGCATCCCCGTTTTACGGACCGAGTTGTGACGTCATATATAGGTGGAAATATCAACTAAGGTTCTGTTTCACGCTAAGTTACCTCTCAACACATATAACTCCATCGTGCACTTTTTCAATACATATGGATGTGCAGTAGGCTTCTATGATACTCATGGATGTACACTGCACTTTTGCCACACTTATGTATAGCGAGCAATTTTTCAGATTTTAAATACAACCCCCATCGAGGCGATGTTTCAAAAATCCAACGCTGGTAGGAACGAAATTCTTTTGCCAAAGAAAGTTGAATTTCATCTCACATACATTCTGAGCAGCGTGGAAAAGGAGTGAAATTTGAATCCAGCCATACGTAAAATAAACAAAATCAAGATCCATGAGTATAGCGAGGAAGGGCATGAAATAAAGGCAATATAGAGAAATGTAAAATATGCATCTATTCATCCTATCGTGATTTCGGTCACAGGTAATGTGCACGAAAGATGCACTGAACATCTTTAATATTTAGGAGTCACTAGGGTACTGGCAGCAGCTCAGAAAGCGGTTTTATTAAATACCTGTCGCATTGTAAGAAACTTTCTAGACCATCAGGAATCAGATGACTAAAAACCTATGAAGTGGCAGATAGTAGCTGTCAGAAACCATCCAGAGACGACTAGTGTCACCTTCAACGATCACAGCCGCTGTGTAAGGACAAATGCGATAAAGGAGAAACTCCAAACTGCACCATTCTTCTAATTTTGTACTTATTACAACATCGTCACAAAAGATTTCCAACATCATATTAAATTCATTTATAGTTTCCTCATATCATCAAGAACTTGAATTAGTCCGTGGCTTATTTTATGAAAAACCGGGTTCACCCAAGAACAAGTTAAAAAAAATAATGTGACTAAAAATAAAAGCGTGGGGCATAAATACTAAAGTGTCTTTCTCATGTAAATGTTTCACGCCCACGCTTCTATTGTTGGCGTTGTCCATCAGTATGTAAATTAAAAGGCCTGGGGAAAGAGGTGAGAGGGGTTGTTAAGATGATATAGGGAAGAGGCGAATAAAAACTTAAAACTTCGTTAATGCATGCAAAGTTACGAGTCAATTAGATATGCAAACATGTGGTTAATCACTATATAGCAATCAGAGTAAACCCCCTTTGGACTCTACTCCCCAATACCTTCTAGAGATACCCATATTATTGAGCTTTTCTAACAGTATATAAATACGCTCAAATTTGATAGAATTTGCTATTGCCATTAGTAATGCGTATGTATACAAAGTTTAAAACGATTAGTTATGGAGAAGTGTGTCAAAATTTAAATACAACATATGGGAAGGTAGAGATAGAGGAAGCGTGAAGTGTATGAAAGGAAGCGGAAAGAGAACAAATAGCACTGGCGAAACTAAAGAAAAGGGAACATAAGAGGGACGTGATGACAAAGAAAAGGGTATAATATGGAAGCTCGGAGAGAATAGAAGATTTTACATGAGAAGGAAGTGATAAGTATAAGTTAAGAAAAACAGAGGAAGAGGAATGAAAGAAGAAGGAAAAGAAGAATGTGAAAAAAAACGTGGGTTAAGTATGGAAGAATACAGATAGAAGGTGTATGGTAGGATCGGGATGAAGAAAGGGAATGGACAATAAAAAGGAAAGTGACGGTGGACTAGTAGAGAAAAGAACAGGAGGGAGGAAAATAAGAAACAGTTAGAAACAAAAGAAGACGGGAAATAAAAGAAAGGAAGATATTCTACTAGAATGGATCATTGGAAAAAAGGGATAAGAAATGTATGAGATATTTAACAAACTATAAAAAAACACTGTCTCCACTTGTTTAAAAGGTTTAATTGAAAAGTCCTTTGAAGGGATTATTCACTATCAGAATAAATCGAGGACTTACAAAGAATGTTAAATAAACTTAATACAAGCATGAAGAACATGGTCCTCGAAATTAACGTAAATAAAACAAAGGTAATGGTGTTTGAGGGGAAAAGTGAGAAAAAAAGTGCAACATTGTCCTGAATGGTGGGAGATTAGAGCAAGTTGACAAATTCATATATCTGGGTAGCCTATTCACGAGCGACGGAAAAATAGATGGGGAGTTAGATAGGCGCATTAATGGAGGTAAGAAGGTTATCGGTAGAGCAGGGTCCATTCTCAGAAATAAAAACAAATCAAAAAAAGCTAAAATAACCTTATTTACCGCAGTCCTACTGGGAGCCGATGTCATTTTTTAGATGACAGTTGCTCCCAGTGGGACCCTGCGGTGGTTGTTACTCTTTAGTTTTTAATTATATATATATATATATGTATTTTTTTATATTCTCGCCGAATCGTTTTGTTTATATTCCGTCACTACGAGCGAGAGAGAGGGAGAGAGAGAGAGAGTCAACTACCAACGTAGGCATCACAATCGTATGACAAAACAGAGTGAGAGAAAGGAATCTCATCAACCACGCTGTCTCTTTCTGGCGCAGTGAATAAGTGGCCGTGCACTCTGGGAAGATCATACGCCACTAACTAAGGAACAATACAATCTTCTTCCAGTACGGTGAGTCTTGAGTATCGACACGGGGTCAGACTAGAAAAGCGTCCTCTCGGAGAGGGTCCCGGTAACGAGAGGAAGCTTTATGACTTTGGTCACGCCCAAAGTGTCGAGATTGAATCATTACCTAACCCCTTCTTTCTATTCTGTCGCTATGATTAATGACGTTACTTCCGGCAGCCATGATGGATCGAAATTTCCCGCAATTTCGCACTTAAGGCATCTTTTGTTGGCGCGTAAATGCTGCGACGTTATTGGTCGACTGGGTCGGAGAAGAACGGATACACCTTCCGGGAGCATCAACGTTGCGTGGCGACCTGTCACTCTCGTTCTTCGCTTTGGTCAGCATAGATGTGTCTAGTCAGTTAAATGTCTTTTGAAGATGAATAAGTTGAAGATGAATAACTCTCTGTGTGAGTCTGTGTATTGTATTTTTCTGATGTTTTCTTCTTTTTTTTGCGTTTGAATCGTTCTTCGTCTGATTTGTCGCGACTAAAATCATTTCGATAATTTGCGCGTATGTTAGGTTTTATTCTCCTCGCGTAAGCGTTATGTCTGGTCAACTCCCGAAATTAGAGGCTATGGACCCTTCCAGTTCATAACCTCAAATAGGGGCACGTGGTCGGCAATATTTTTCTCTTTTAGCAGTGTTAATGAAAATTAAAAATTTGGAGTTCGACCACGGCAAGTGAAATGGCAAGATTGGGAGTTTTAATTTTCTTTCGAATTCCGCGTACTATGTCTTTCAAGTAGTCTTTTTTAAAATTTGATTTAGATGAGAGTAAACAAAAGTGGCGGTCATTATAACTAGACTTGTAACTTTCTCTTAAAATTGTATGACTTTAGTAGATCCATAAAACCTGCTGATTAAAGAATGAACCTTCTACTACATCAGATCTTTTCCTTAACATATTCATAAAACGTCATCAATTATATTTTTATTCAAATGTGATCTCCTCTTTTCTGGTGGTAAGATAAACCCTTGCACTGAACCCCTTTGTAGAATGAACCATAGAATTGAGATTACTTAAGTTTCTCTATAATTTAAAGTCAAATTTTGAGAAGAAATGTGTCACTAGGAGTTTAAAAAAAAAAAAGAAATGTCCACATTTTTTTTGTCTACGAAATTTCACTAGTCGCTGGTGCTCTAGATTTATAGAATTTTTTTTTCATTGTCATATTCGGTTCATTTAACTTATCCCCGAGCCACACATACGTAAAGATGACTTCAATGAGACCTTAAAGTCATCCTTATAAGGTTATAAAAATGAAGTTATAGCGGCCAATTTTAATTGATAAAGAACGGACGCTGGAGTTACTGTTGCTGCATTGATCCTCCAAGTAGGAACAAGCGAGATCGAATTTTTGTTGCAATTGAAGCCATTAATCACGATTGAAGGAGACTCCATGAGATTTATTTTTCAAAAATCGTATCACTGGTTCAAACGATCCATCGGCTTCAATTTCCAAACCAAGGATAATCTTTTTCGAAAAAGAGTTATTCAATTCATAGACTGTTGCAAGAATCAGAGGTTGACGAGTTGAATATTTTGCGTTTTTCACTATTACACTTTCAGTCGAAGATATATCTGCAGGGCAAATTCGTTTTTTCTTACAACACTTTTCACTATTAAATCTTGTGACGCTTCACTTTGCCTTACGGTAGATTCCATCGCCTGATTTGGAGACTGCGACATGTTATATTTCTAAAGAATGCTTTCTCTCGAGAGGAAAGAGTACTGTGGAGGTATATATCCCACGCATGCGTTTTAAACTAATTTATATACCTATGAATGGAAAAAAATCTATTTCAACCCTTCGTATGAGTACTTACAATTGATGCTTAGAAACTGAGACATTCAGCAGGAAATATTTATCGCTTTGGTGGTAGACGTGTAAATATTTGTTAGCTATTTAGATAAAACTGAATCGTTTTTTAAATCTTTTTTAAATTCAACACATTTAGCTGCGGCAAAACACTTAGGATATTATCCTTTGTTTGCGAACTCGTCCACAGTATGTGTGTCTAAATATTTATGTCAAGCACGCCTCGAATTCTATTTCGAGGCGGGTAATCCGTCTCTCTCTATGTACCTGTTGTACAAATCTGGGATAGACTGCAGTCTAGACGACCAGCCGGATGATGATGATCATGATACTTGTATTATGTGAGGCGACCGTTATAAAAATTCTCATATATTTACAAAGTGTATAACCTAATTAAAGTATTAACAGGCTGGCTGTTGTCTAACACTTATGCCTATATTTTGAGATTTTATCATTTAGGGGTAAACTTTGACGATGGTTTCTATGCAAATTTTGGAGGTTTGGCAAAGGTTCTGTTTGGGAAGAATGCAGTTTCTAATAGGATTTCTCCAAATGCAAAAATTGAAAACATCTCCCACCATTTCGGAATTTTCTTTAAGCTGATAGGTAGTGCTTGTAAACGCCTAATTCCTCCCACTACAACATGTATCTCTAGTGTTTTGATATAACCACCCTGCTCAGCTTCAAAACCACAGTTTCTCTAGATCAACGTTAGAAAAACCACCTCAATTTTGAACCCTCTCTAAAAAATACTTACAAGAAAACGTTCGCGGCAAGCGAACGTACATTTCAGAATAAATTAGCTTGCTTGCGTTGCGACATGAGCTCAACACCTAACCATTCTTATAAAAGTTACTCGCTCAGATGGCAACACTAGCTAGTGATTCATATTGAGTTTAAAGTAGACATATATTACTAAACATCCCGGCCCCTGTTGTAAAATTGCTTTTAAGTAACAAGACTAATTCTGATTAGTATAGTAAATTCAAAAACGTACAGAATATGAATAAACTTTTGCGTGTAATATAAAAACAGGACAAATTGACTGAAAAAATATGCGATCAACATTAATGCACACCATATCTTTTGAAATTTAACATTCACACCTTTTTTAAATTAAATGTCCTTTTTATCTTAATCGTCCACAGGTAAAGCACAAAATTTTCTTACTGGCCTTTCATAGACACCTGTAACAGTTTTTACTGTGGCAACTCTAGCGATGTTATCCTTTCCTGGGTGAACTTTCAATACACGGTCTAATGCCCACTGTAAAGGAAGCAACTCATCTTCCTTTATGAGAGCCATTTTGCCTTCCTTCGGATTTTCATGGCCCTGGCTCTATTTACTTCTAATTTGTAACTGGTACAGTTACTCTTGATGACAACGATTCCAAAAGTGCCGACGTACCTTTTTTAGATGTTCCAAACGGGATGGTCGATTGTCCGGTGTGTTGACGAAACTTATTTCAGCAGGCTGTAATTGTGAGTCACAAGAAAGGAAAAAGGGTGAAGTTGAAGAAGACAGGTCTCGTGGATCGGATGATAAGTGAGTAAGTCGTCTAGAGTTTAATACTCCTTCAATTTGAGACAAAAGCGTTCCCGTTTTAAGATGTATTTTTGTCAATTCAACTGACGCCTCCCATAACCTGCCGAAATTTGATGCCCTAATTGAAATAAACATCTATTCGATTTTTTAAGACGCTAAACTTAACGCTATCATAGACTCATTTCTTGTAACAAACTCTTAAACTTTTTTCAATCCTCTTTTTGTTATAATGCTGTCATAAAAGCTTCGGTGGTCAAATCTGAAACTAATTCCAAGTGTACAGCCGTGGTACTGAGCATACAAATACTGCAATGTAATATTTCGAGATGTGAATTCTTCCACGAGGACAACTTTCTCGTATCCGCATCGGTCCTGCGTAGTCCACTCCACTAGTTGAAAATGGTCGAAAATATCCAAGAACCCCTTTGCTTAGTAAATCAGCCATAATTGTTTCTAAATTTCGAGATTTTACATGGAAGCATTTGATACAATTATGAGTTCTTCTAATCAGCTACAACATCTGCATTTTGGTTTCTTTCATTGACTTTCAAAAGGCCATCCTTATCGAGCAAGGGTTTGAGAGTGAGTAATTTACTTTTATGATTTAATTTACGATTAGTTTGTATTATAATGATTTCTTTGCAAAAGCATACCCTTTGCACCATTTTGACGACTGACATTGCTGCTCGTTCCAATTCGTTGACCGAAAGTTGTCCGTTATTACCTTTTTTCAATGTAATTGTCAATAAATCGCAGACAGTATGCAAAAATTAGTTTCAGTTTTGAAATGGATAAATATTTGTTTAATAAATCATATATTGAATTTGTGATGAGCAACGTTACTTTGGAGTCCTTTTTTCTTGATGGATCACTTTTGATTTGGTCATTAGGTACCAAAGGCCAATCTTCATTCAATGGAAGCCAAGTGGGCCCTTGCTACCATAACTGATTGTCAATCAGTCTTTGAACTGGTATTCCTCTCGATATAATATCACCTTGTGTGAGTTTTTGAATTTGCGCTACTCTATTTGCTTAATATGTTTTCTCTTCATCAGAGGGGTTTCAGTCAACCCCAATACAAGAATCGAGTAGTAATTCATTGTCTCATGCTTATCGTGCTGTTGTGATCAACTCTGATAATAAGGAGGCAGCGTTTAGTTCAAGCCTCGGTAATGTGTAGTATCAAAAATTGGAATATAGAGGGCGCTGCGCGCAGAAGATTTTAAGTGTAGGCCCCGAAGCTTCAGTTTTAGTCCAACGTCTTTTGAGCTGACACGCTTCACAATGAATAACAGTATACTACGTATCCGCCGAGTTCTTTCTTTATATCCTGACCCCTTCAATTTTTCAGAAGCGGGATACGTGATCGGTTCTTCCGTCATCCCAGAGCGATTCGTGCGAGCTGCTAAAACAACACGTGTGACTTTCCCTTCGTGAAAATTACGGCAAGTAAAAACGACGCCGCGAAACCGCGAGTGTAGTGCGAATCGCAAAGATACGTGCCAGGGCCGGCGGAACTTAGGTTATCTGTCTTTCTCGCTCCTCAAGAAGTGTGAATGCAAAAGAATTAGAGTAAGCGAGACACTCGCATGTGGAAAACAGATGACGGTTTTCGACATGCGAGTGTCTCGCTTACTCTAATTCCTAATAACCTGCGTTCCGCCGGCTCTGATTTAACTACATACATATTAATTTCGTTGTGTTTTGGCTCTTGTTTGAAAATTCATCTATTTGGTTGAACATTAATTTTCCTGCTTGAAAATTTAACGACATATTTTCACAAATTTTTTGTTTTTTGGTAGAAAATTAATTTTCAAGGTTAAAAATTCCTCTTTTTGATTGAAAATTTAACTATTTTTTAAACAATCATTGTTTTTGGTTGAAAATATAACTACTCTATTTGCTTTTTTATTGTTTGAATATTAATCCATATAATTTATTTATTTATTTTTTATTAAGTATGAATAATTCAAATTTTTTCTTTCAAACTCTTTGTTTTTTGGTAGAAAATTAATTTTCATGGCTAGAAATTCGTCTTTTTGATTTAAAATTGAACTATTTTGTGAAAATTCGTTCATTTTGGTTGGGAATATATGACTATTCTATTTACTTTTTTATTGGTTAAGAATATTCTTTCATTCTCTTGAAACCTTTCAACATTCTTAAAAAGTTTCTAAATTTGTTGTTCGAAATCATTAAAAATCTAAATTTTGTTTTCATTTTTTTGAAATCTTTTACTTTATATACTTTAAAACTAGAAACAAGATATCCTTTTTCTTAAAAGTTGTATTGCAAAATTTCGCATACATTGCTGTCGAAAACCTGACTTCGCATTCTGTTAAATATGACTTTTAGTGGCTGTTTTCAGTCTGTTATTTGCTAAGATTTCAAAAAATTTGAAATATAATATAGATTTTTCAAGAGTTTGAGAAACGAAAGCTTTTTAAGAATTTTTACAGATTTTAAGAGGATAAAAATATTTTCTTAAGTTTCCTAAGAAAATGTACAATGATTTTTTCATTTTTTTAAAAATTAATTTGAAGAGCATATTTGAAAAGATATGGAAAGATTTTAAGATAATACTAACATTACAAGACATTTCAAAAACTTTGAAAAAATTGTCAATAAAAATCTGGAAGATTTTAAGGCAATATTAATAAATTTGCACAATTTGAAACAAAATTCGGAAAAATTTGAATTCATTTGGAACATAGTTTTGAATAAATTAAGAAATAAATCTAATATTGAGAAGATTTGTAAACAAATTTTTTAAATGTAGATTTTTGTAGATTTTGAAATAAAATTTTGGAATCTTTTGAAGAATTTTGAAAAGTTTCGAGAAAATAAGTTTTTTTTCTTAATATTCCTTGATAACATTGGAAGTCAAAGTGTGGATTCGTTTTGAAAGCGCGCCAGGAGTCTTTAAAATCTTGTCACCTCTACTCAGAACCGACACAAAGTTTCCGAGAAATGTAATTTCCCAATTGGAATAATTTTTAATACAAAATAAAAAAGTATATTCAAAAAAGTATTTTTCGAGATTTGATAACAAGGAATCACGTTTTATCAGTTTGTTTTTAAAGTTATATAAATATAATCTTCCTAAGATTTTGGAGAAAATTCAAAAAGATTTTTAAAAATTTCACATACGTCGAAAAAAAATCTGGAAAATTTTGAAGTATTTCTTTTTATTCTACAGGATTTACAAATATTAGGAAACATTAGAGTCAGATTAAAATATATTTAAGACTTTAGGAAGTTTTTCAGAAATAGAAAAATATTTTATAAATATTCGGAAAACTTTTTAAGTTTTTAAATATTTTTAATCTTATCAAAACTCGAATGTTTGTTAAAATTTGGGAAATTCTTAAAAGTTAAAAAAATGCCTTAAAACGTTCGAGATTTTTTTAAACATTTTTAGAAATGTTGAGAGAAATCTTATGAAAATTTTCGTATTCTTTCAACATTCTTGAGAAACTTCTAATTCTTTTTTTCAAAATACTAGAAAATGTAGTTTGGTTTAAAAGTGTTTGAAATTTCTCAAATTTTGAATTATCTTAACATCTTTTTAAAACTTCAAAATCTTTTAAATATCTTTTCAAATAATTCAGCTTTCCTACAAAATTTTTTGATTGTCTCAAAATCTTAAATTCTGTTCTAAATAAATCATTCTAAAATCCACAACATTTGAGAATTTCCTAAAAATCTTAGTATCAGTACAGGTAACTATTTATTACGGGTACGGACAGTTCCCATATCGCACGCAAATGGCAAGCACATTCCGCGATAAAGTGATGGGTAAATGCGTGCGTGCACAATGAGGCTCATTCAGCCATCACTCATATTTCGTCGTAGTCCTTCCTGAATACATATGAACAATATGTCAATAATATTTTTTATTGAGCAAATTCGATTCAGTTGAATGAAATACATATCCTATTTCAAATGATTGATGTATTTATCTTATTCCAAATGATATTTGTACATGTATTGAACATGCGCAGAGTTTTTAAACTTCACAGTTCACCGAACATCGCTGCTGACATTGCCGTCTACGAATAGTGTTAAAGAAACTGGTAAGTAAAGAAAAATATAAATATTTATTTTCTTGAAATAGCAGGAAATCAAAAGTTAGATTAAAAATCTCACTTTTTCCACGTGTATATATGAAAAAAACATAAAAATTCATAAAGTCATTTACAGTTTTAGGATGCCCTTGTAGAAAGAAAGGATAGATTATTTTGACGTCTACCGATAAATATGGAAAAAGTTTGGAAGGTCACAAAGACAAGAATATGGCAGAGGAAACTTTTTTGAAATCTTCAAGAATTGACAATTGCAGTATCCACAAATCAATATTAAAAGAATTGCAGTGAGTATAATAAAATCCGAAAATCTAGCAATTGTTACAGAAGTACTTTCCTTCTCGAGTTTTGCTCAAAATTTGTACACGTTGTTTTCCTTATTTTTGGATTTAAAAAAACATTGTATTTGTATTTTAATAAAATTTGTGTTCTTAATTATTTCAAAAATTTCTTATGATTGTAAAATTCATCAATATTTTACCCTAGTCGCAGAGGGGATGCACTTCATCGACACGCGTGCAACTTGCACGACGTGCGACGCATATGTCACGCACATGCGGACACATCTGTTTGGTGATCTGCGTGACACACGTGACGATTTATTCGCACTCGTGCCTGCACCGTGCGTGGCACGGTGCGCGCATATTGTTACCTGGGAAGTAAACTTCAAATTAACAATATGAAATAGTAAATCTGACTATCCATTTCCTTCCGTGATTTTGAGTTTGAAATTGTTTAATTTTGAAGCCACCTTGAATATAAATATTGTTGATAATTTTTTTAAGTTTTTCAAGATAATAAGTTTCTCAACAAATATTACAAATATAAGAGTAAGTTTATTCAAGCAAAGTATTTACATTCTCCTGTGTAGCCTTTTCAACTTACAATTATCTTAAATGAAAATTATTCATCTTTCCAGGCCGCGATTCACCAGTAACCTCGTCAGCAACACGTTTGGAGTCTCCAGCATCAGAGAAAGGGCGTAAGAACAGAAATACGTGGACGCAAAAACTCCCAGAAACATCATAGCCTGTTAAAAAATGTTGATCTAATGATTTTGCCTACTTATTCAATTCTGTCAGTTTCAGAATTCCTAAAACCATTTAAAGTTTTCAAGAAATGATTATTTTTTCATTCGGTGTGGATACTTACGTTTGGTAAAAAGTCTACATGTAGAGAGGATTCACTATGAAGATAAATTGAATTTATAATGAAGGGATTTAACAAGTAAGCGCAATACGTAAGTCTACTTAGTGGAATCCATCCTTTGAATGAGAGAATCTTATTGATGATTCCTGAAAAAGATATGTTTTTAATGTTGGTTGATGAAAGCAGAAGTTATTAATTACCTACTTATTCGATGAAAAAAGTAGAAAGAAATATTTGTCAAGTTAAATATTCTTATAATTTATATCTGATGATTGATTAACGTTCAAAAATATATCTTATAATTTATTTCAATTGTTCTGTGATTCGTTTACCTCCATGATGTGTACAGCAAGCGATGATCAACCAAGAAAGCCCAACAGCCCATACAGTTCTGCTAAACCCAACGTAAAAAGCAGCGGTTAACACGGATATGTACTTTTGCCAAATGCCAAAAAGTACAAGAAGATTGCAGGAACTGCCTAGTACCCAACAAACGGCAACTGTTCTCTGTAAAAAGGATTAAAATGACCAGTTCTTTATTGAAGTAAGATTTTATTTTCACCATTTTCCTATTCACATCATCAAATATTATTTACCACGAACAATAAATTACAAAACGATATGCTTTTCTGAATGTTGATTCAAAATTAGACAGTGTTTAAAAATAATACATTCCAAATTATTTAAATTACAAAAAAAAACTGCTTTGAACTCGATAACTTTTTTAACGAACAAAAAATCTTTTAATTTCAACAAAATATCTTCTTTAGTGTAAAAATAATGAGGCTTAGCTACATATGTTTTTGAAACAACTTATGTCCACACGAAATTATATATCGAGTTGAAAATATTGGAAGTTAAAAAAAGGGCAATAAAGAACGTTTGTATGGTCCTAAATTTCTAGAAATACACAAAATTTTGTTGGAAAAATAAAATTTTAGAATTACAAAAAATGAAATTCAAAAGTAATATAGAGAGGTCACTAAGAAATCGAATCTTTCAGATCGGAAACCAATTCTAATGTTTAATGTCTCTGTTTAGAGTTTTCAATAAACTAAACTAAAACAATTCAAACTTGCAGCGTTTAAAATTGAATAATTTAGAATCAAACTATCAAACAATATCAAATTTGACGTCTTGAATATTTCAAAATGTTATATGCAAGGCTTGTAAAACCCTAAATTATAAATGTTCCTAAATTAAAAGCTTAATTTTTTAAACTTAGGCTTTAAAAATTGTATACATTGAAAATGGAAACGTTTGAGAGTGAAAAATGTTTAATTATATTGGACTACTGATAATTCAAACTTAAAAAGTTCAAATTTCATACTACAAAATTTCAAATTGATACACAATGAAAAATTGAAAGAATTCAGAAGAGAATTTACCAAATTTACATCACAAAAAAAATGAAAACTGGGCATTCAAAATGGAATTATTTTTAAATTGCAAATGTTCCAAATTAAACATTTTAAATTCAATACCTTTCAAGAACTGGAAAATTTTAGTGGAACTAAAACTGTGTAATTTTATTCTAAATTGGAATCATAGCAATCTTGTTGCTAGTTGGAAACAATCTTAAACAATACTTCTTGAATTTCTGAATTATCGGTACCAGAATAATGGGTAATACCTGGAAATTTTTGTGATGACTGTAAAAATGTCACTTTTTCATATCAATTCGACAATCAATTTTCTCATTCAAAAAAATAATAATAGTACATATTATTATAAAATGTATTTCTTAAACATTTAGAATTCATATAAAAATGTTATAAAATGTCAATAAATGTCTAATTTATTAAACCAGTTTATAAAATTGATGTTCAAAAAAAGGAATTATATGTGGGCGTCTGCATGAAAAAGGCCCTTATGGCCGGTATGGAGTCACGTACAGGGGCATATAGCTGGAAAAAATCCTGGCAATTTAGGCCCAAAATGAATCCTCTATGTTCAAAAATGAGTTAACGGAGCATTTTTGAAGTTGAATCTTCGAAAAACGGCTTTTTGAGAAAAAACCATCTCAAGACGACGAGTGCCATAAGCGCACGTGTCACACTTTTTCTTCGAACCTGAAGTATACCTACTTTCGTTCACTTTCTGGATATGGTTATAGTCCCAATAGATTTACTATAGATTCCAGTATCATCCCCCACTCTAACCCAAAAATAATAATTTTATCCATAACTTAGGCGAACGTGAATATCTCCCAAATTAGACCCGGCTATAAGGGCCCTTATTATACGGACGCCCACATATAACATTGAAACATGAAGGAATTAATTTTCAAAAATATTTGCAATTTGCAATACCTTTCGCCAGGGCAGCTGGTTATTTAGCTTTATCAAAATGTAAGCAGTAATCATTCCCACAATGTATGGGCCTATCCTCGTCCAAGGTCGATCGTACAAAACATCCAACATATGATATTGAGCGTCCAGCCTAAAATTGACAAAATAGATAAAATTATAATATTATGCATATATTAATTACGTATTTTAAATTAAAAATATTACGTTGGGATGTATCCATGGATGAATGAGAGGTATCCGGTTACACCTATCGAACCAATCATTAAAGATATCAAAATAGTCGAAGCTGTGTAGAAGTATCTGAAAATTAAAAAAAAATAAACGAAAGAAATTAATTGGACAGGCCGAATTCATTTCAAATTGGACATGCAGTCCATGCCAAAGTCAAAGAATGATTTCCCACTCAAATATGTTGTTTTTCAAAGGAAATAAGACGACACACATCTTACCGATTTGACGAATTTTTTTTTTCTATAAAGTTATAAGTATTTGAATTTTTAGAATTAAAAACGAGAATTGTCGAAAAATTTTCAAGATTTTTTTACAGTATGATGTTTGAAAATAATATATATATATATATATATATATATATTACTTTACCACCGAGCAATTCACGCCTACCCCGAAAGGGAAACGGCTTAATGATATAATAATAATAATAATATAAATTGATTGAAATGATACATTTTTCAGTGAAGCTGAGAATAAAATTTAATGATAAATAAGAAACAAATATTAAAGTAATCACTAAAAATAAAATTTGTACTTTTTTTGCAATATTTGAATAAGCAGCCCCAGACCGAGGTACATAAATAAATATAATATACATTTGATATAATAGAGTTGAACATAGTGTAGTAAAGTTCGCACTTTTAACAAAATCTAAAGTCTACAACGTACATGAATATTATCAAAAGAATTCTTTACAATCTTTTTTGGTTGGGTGTTATTAAATTTTTTTTGTTTACAAATATTTTTTAGAACAATTTGCAAACAGATGTTTTCCTAAATCATTTTAATTTTAATAAAACTTAACCAAAAACAGAACTGTAAAGAATCTTTCCAGGAAAAAAATCAGCCCTTGATCATTTGGGTTGGATGAGAATTGCAGTTTTTACCTAAAATTCAAACTAAAACGCAAATTCATATAAGATTTGTTAAATAAACAATTTCAACCTGAACAGATTTTCTCTATAATCCGCTTACATTTTTCCTTAAAAGTTCGCAGCAATTAACATTGGGTCTATTCACTTAATGAATATCCTTAAGGATCAATGAATATGTTCATTGTTCAACGTAAGATTCGATAAAATAACCACTAATGGTTTTCTGTGTTCAATTTTAGTGTTAGCTTGTTGTTTGTTCGAATTTTAAACTTTTAGGATATTCAGCAGTTTTGGTTGTAGGTTTTCGGTAGCTTAAAAGCAGGTATGGATGTCGGACAATAGCTGATCTTTTTTTACTATTCAGCATATACTTTATAGCTTTATTCCACAATTAAAGTTCGTTTCGGACTTCTAGGCTATTTTAGAGTTTTAAACTCAGAGACATGTTTACGACTTGTGATGCAAGAACCACATTATAAATCTGCGATTGAGGCGGTAAATTTTAAAAAGGAAAGAAAGGTGCCATCTCGCGGAAATCTTTTATTAAGGGTCTGTGCAGTCAGACTCAGTGGAAAAAATCGTTACGAAAAAAATTCTCTGGTTCAGTGCCTCAAAGAACTTTTTTTTCACGCTTTTTGGAGATTTTGGTCGCGATACCTTTCAGCGTGAGCTACAAGAGTGAAACACTTTGTAATTTTCTATAGAGAGGAACTTCGCGATGATTGACGAGGGACAAAAATCAGCAGCAAAAAGAGATTTATATTTTTTACTCTCATTGGATATCTCAGCAGATTATTGACTGATTTGCATGAAACTTTTTCGGACATAGGACGTAGCGTGTTATATTAATTTAAAAAATGATACGAAAGGGTGAAAAGACACCCCTACCCTATTTTCAGTAGCTCCGGTTTTACCCATTCGAAGGGTAGAAATAGGCATAGTAGGGGATAGATGTTTTATGGGGCAGGAACACGATCCTACCCCATTTCCTGAGGAGTATGGGTAGAGGATAAAGAGAGGTTGATAGGTTAGAGAAGGAAGTAGTATAGGCATAGGGTAAGAAGTAACGAAGGAGAGAGGGGGTGCAATTAAACATATAAAAAGGGCACAAGGTGGAGATGCAATAATATATTTTTTAGGTGGGAAGGGGTATACGGGTGAAAGTTTTAGTATAGCGGAGAGTCATGATTTAGAAGGGGGTGTATAAGAATGTAGGGTGAAGAGAGGGGGAGGAAATGGGATATAGTTGAGGTTCAAAATTTAGGAGGGGTGTATAGAAATTTAGTGGGAAGGAATGGGGTGGAAGGGAAATAACGTAAGGGAAGAGAAAACGAAGGGTATAAGACCGAAGTGTATCCAGAAAAGTTTCAGGGGGCTGGATTGCTACAGGCCAGGGAATTCTGGAAAGTCCAGGGAATTTTCGATAAACTGAAGTTGAAGTTCAGGTGTCATCCATAAATTGTGCAAGGCGTTTTTGTAAACCCCCGCCCCATGTTAGATATAGCCCCCCCCCCTCCCAAAAAAATCTTACAAAGATTTTATAAACGTAGGTCACTTAGCTTAGTGAATGAACACATGTACAACGTAATTTTTTTGTTGAAAACTCAACAATTTGGGTAAAAACAAAACAAACAAATAATTTGGTGGGTGTAAATGCAACTGTTTTGTACAAAATTCGTCTTTTTGGCATGAAATTCAATATTTTGAATAAATGTTTTTTTCTTTATTGACTGAAAAATATTTTTTGGTTGAAAATTCGTTTTTTTTTGTTTTGTTTAAAATTCATATGTTATCGTAGAAATGTAATCTTTCTTGACTAAAAATGTAAATGTAATTGTTAAATTCGTCTTTTTGGTTAAAAATTCATGTGTTATTGTAGAAATTTAATTTTTTTTTGCTAAAAATGCAACTCTTTGGTTGAAAAAAATTCTGTTTCGGTTAAGGATTCTATTATTTTGTGAAAAATTTGTCTTCTTTGGTTGAAATATCGACTATTACATTTTTTGATGAGAATTCATCTTTTTGGATTGAAATTTCAACTACTTAACTTATAGTAGAAAGTGGAACTACTTTCGTTAAAGACATCATTTTTTATTGATAATTTATCATTTAAATTAAAAAACCTTTTTTTTTGTTTAAAAATTTAAATATTCTGTTGAGAATTCTTTTGTAATTGGTAGAAAAATCATTTTTTAACTAATCATTTAACTATTCCGTGCTTAGTTGGAAATGTATTTTCTTTTGTTTAGAATTCAACTATTTGGTTGAAATTTCATGTATTTTCTTGAAAAGTACGTGTTTTGTAGTAGAATATAAATCTTCTTGATGAGATAAATCTTTTTGGTTGAAAATTCGTATTTTTTTAAAATTCAGCTTCTCAGTTGAAAATTCATCTTTTTGATCGAAAATTCAACTATTTGGTTAAAAACTTTTGTTGTTGTTGAAGATTCATCACTTTAGTTCAAATTTTCAACGCTGTCTAACTTTTTCTAAAAATTAAACTATTTTGTTGTAAATTTTTCTTTTTTGGTTGAAAGTTAATTTTTTTAAACTTAAAATTCAACTATTCTCTGTTTAGTTGAAAATTCATCTTTTTTAGTTGAAAACTCATGTATGTTAATACATATTCATTAGCGACTTCTGCCAGGTCAACCAGTCTCGTCTGGTAGAAGCCACTAATGGATATATATATTCATATAACCAGTCTAACCAAAATAACTGTTTGAAATTATTTACCTCAAAACGCATGTATTTGGTTGAAAATTCGTGTTTTATGTTAAAAAATTAAGCTTCTTGGTTGAAAATTCATCTTTTTGGTCGAAAATTCAACTATTTGGTTAAAAATGCAATGTTGTTGGTTGAAGATTTATCATTTTAGTTAAAAATTAATTTCTTTGGATAAAAATGTAATTGTTTTGTTAAAAATTCATATTTTTGATAGAAAGTTAATATTCTTGGTTGAAAATTCAACTGCTAGGTTAAAAATTAATTTTTTTGGTTGAAGATTCATCATTTTAGTTGATAATTCATGCCCTTGTTTAAAAATTGTTAATATTTTTGTTGAAACTTTATGTACTCGTAATTTGTTCAAAATTCATCTTTTTTGATAGAAAAGTAATCTTCTTGGTTGAAGATATATTTTTTAGGTCAAAAGTTTATTTTTTTGTATTTATATTTTTTTTTTTTTTGCAGTTGCTAGCTGCTGAGAATTCGTCTTTTTGGATGGAAAATTCAACTATTTTGGATAAAAATAAAACCATTTGGTGGAAAATTAATCTTCTTTGGTTGAGGATTCAGATTTTTTGTTGAAAATTCGTCATTTTCGGTTGAATTCAACTGTTTTTTATTTAAAATTAAATTCTTTTTTGGCTGAAATACCTAATATTACATTATTCGTTAAAAATGCATCTTTTTTGGTTGACAATTGAACTAATTGATTGAAGGTAGAACCAATTTGTTAAAAAATCATTTTATTATTGAAGATTCATCATTTTAGTTGAAAATTCCTCCCTTTGGTTGAAAATTAGTTTTTTTTTTATAATTTAAAATTCATTTTTAATGAAGTTGAAAATGTATCTTCTTGGTACAAAGTTTATTTGTTTGGATGAAAATTTAACTAATTTGTTAAAAATTTGATTCGCTTCTTAATTGAAAATTAATTTTTTAACTGAGAATTTAACTGTTCCACTTTTTATTGAATATCAATGTTTTTGTTTAAACTTTAACTATTTGGCTAAAAATTCATTTTTTAGTTGAAGATTCATCATTTTAGTTGAAAATTCCTCCCTTTGGTTGATAATTAGTTTTTTTTTTAATTTAAAATTCATTTTTAATGAAGTTGAAAATGTATTTTCTTGGCTCAAAGTTTATTTGTTTGGATGAAAATTTAACTAATTTGTTAAAAATTTGATTCGCTCTTTAATTGAAAATTAATTTTTTAACTGAGAATTCAACTGTTCCACTTTTTATTGAATATCGATTTTTTTGTTTAAACTTCGACTATTTGGCTAAAAATTCGTTTTTAGTTGAAGGTTCGTCATTTTAGTTGAAAATTAATTTCTTTGGGTAAAAACTTAAATATTTTGTTAAAAATTCATCTTTAAACTTTTAAAATTTAAATCATAGATCGCAAACTTGAGAAATTTCTTTTCATTCACAAAAATAACTGAGTTTCCCTCCATAAATAACAGGTCATTCAATTCGCAAAAAAGGTAGAAAAGGCCTCATGGTTCCACCTCCCAAAGTGTCGTTTGCTTCGACAAAAAGAAGCCCATCGAAAAATGTGAATAACACCCATCGATAAGATAGCAACCTCTCGAATTCTGAAAAGGAGAGTGGACAAATTTTCGCACTCCCGGGTCGAGGGTGCGGTCGCTTTCTAAACTAAACAGGAACATATATAGCTGAACCCACCCTGTCGGGTACTTCCCGCAGAGGATGTATCTTTTCTTCGTTCCCAAGGGGTTGAATACTGTCGGGCACTGAATATAATGCATTTGGGTATACAGATCCTATCCACTATACAGTGTCGCGCGCGCACCTTGTTCTCATTCTAACAATCGTCGACTTTGTTGTGATAATCTGGCATTGTTGCCAACAGAAAGGGAGCACGAGCGCCGCTCCCTTTGTTTCCGACTGATTCGTGGATCGCGAAGTTTTATTCAATGAAAACCGCCCCAGAATCGAACACTTTATTCCCAGGCGGTGCGGTGCCCCGTTACGATACAATGAGCAGACCTTTAAATTCAGGTTGTAGAATGTAGAGTCTAGACTCTAGAGCTTCGCGCTTGGTGCTTGCTGGAATTCCATGAGAATTAGAAAAAGAATTTTTTGCAGTCTATTCTTATTTTTACCCTTTGGGAGGGTTGTTTCTCCCTCGAGGAATTTAATTCGACTTTGAGATCTGGGAAGTGTGGAAAGGAGTTTAATTGTGATGGATCTTTCTTTCTGAGTTGGTGCAATAATGGGACATTTGTATTTTTTCGTAGTTCATTCTCATTTTGAGAAAAGAAGTCAAGGTTGCTACAGGTCAGGGAATTCTGGAAAGTCAGGAAAAGTGAAGGAATTTAAAACTGGTCAGGGAAAGTCATGAAATGTCAGCCCCCCCCCCCCACACCACAAAAGCTTGTACAAGGGGTATAGGCGGGAGGTATAAATCGCTTATCAATCTCGGTATCAAGTACTCCAGGCAAAGAGCTTCACAAAGTCATTGGGTATAGCGCTCCACTCGGACCCGTTAGTATCCAAGGTCATTCATTTCAGGCTTCGTTCACTCTACTGACACTCTTCGTCATGCATTTCCTATAAACTATTTGTCGTCGCACTTTTCTGTCCGGGCATACCTCTTTAGCTTCCTTTACGTCCATGCATTTCTCATGCAAACTCTTGTGTTTAAATGTCTCTTAATATCTTTTCGAATTAGGGTCTTATTCACACATTCTAACCATTCATTCCTCGGTCTGCCTCTGGGTACGCTACCACCTACGTTACCTTGATATACTTGTTTCGTCAGTTGTTCATCTTTCGTTCTCTCAACATGCACATACCATCTCAACCAATTTATTTCATACTTATCAAACAGTGTCTCCTCTGCACTACATTTGTTGAGCATTCTCTCAAATTCTGTTATTTAAATAAGAGTAGAACCTTAATGAAGTTAGATTCAGCAAAGAAAATGTGTCAATAACAAGTTTTTATAAACGTCGAATTTCATTATTTTATTTTATAACTTCTTGGGCTGAGAATTTATCTTGTGTTTCAACTTTTTTATTATTTTCTTGAAAATTCTACAATTTTGTTAAAACCTCATTCTTTTTCGTTGAAAAATCAACTGTTTTGTCGAAAATTGGTCTTTTTGTGTTAAAAAAATGTAATTATTTCGTTAAAATTTGCCTTGTTTGATTGAATTGAACTGTATACTTGGTTTAAAATTTAAAGCGTTTTTTATAAAAGTATCAACTATTATATTACTTTAAGTGATTCATCTTTCCAGGTTGAAAATTCAACTACTTAGTAGAAAGTGGAACTACTTTGTTAAAAATGCATGTTTTTGGTTGATGATTCATCATTTTAGTTGAAACTCCTTTTTTTGGGTTGAGAATTGACTATTCCATTTTTTTTATGGTAGAATATTAATCTTCTTGGTGAGAAAATCGTCTCTTTAAAGAGAGATACTGCGTCGAAACTCACTAGAATGTTTTGGGGTTGAATGGTCGAAACAGGACATAGCATTTTATTTGACAAAACAACCATCATTGCAAAAACATACAATATTTTTCCGAGAAAACATAGAGTAGCAACCGAAATCTTAACACACCCTAATAACATCAATAGGGGCAATGGATATAATATCAATCCGATTTGGCTATCAGAGTCCTCCCGGTTTTTAAAAAGAGACTTGATTGGCTAATCAAGTTCGACCAGTCGTGGATAGTAGCCGTGAAGAAGTGAACTGCAATGTTCACGAAACACCTCCTTTTATTATAATGAAAAATGAATCATCGTCAAAGTATTAAATCTATCACTAACTATTACATTGTTGATTATAGATTTGTTTTTTAGTTTAAAGTTAATGTATTTTATTCAACATTCGTCTTTTTTATTGGCAAATTAATCTTTTACATGGAAAAATCATCTTTTCGTTCGAAAATTCATTTCTTTGGTTGAAAATGTAACTATTTTGTTAAAAATTCGATTTTTTAAAAATAATTATATTTAATTGAAAATATAACTATTCCACTGTTGTATGTAACTTTATCTTTTTTAGTTGAAAATTCATGTATTTTGTTGAATATTCGTCTTTTTTGGTAGAAAATTCATCTTTTTGATCAAAAATATATTTCTTTGATCGAAAATTTAACTATTTTGTTGAAAATTCGATTTTTTTAAAATAATTGTTGGATTTAAATTTATCTTTAGTTGAAAATTCCTGTATTTTGTTGAAAATTCGTCTTTTTTTTATAGTAAATAAATCTTCTTGATTGAAAATTCATCTTTTTCGTCGAAAATTCATTTCTTTGGTGGAAATTTTAACTATTTTATTACAAATTCTTTTTTTATCGAAAATTAATTTTTTGAATTGACAATTTAATTATTCCACTTTTTGTTGAAAATTTGTCTTTTTTAGTTGAGAATTCCACTATTTTATTGAAAATTCGTCTTATTTTGGTAGAAATTTAATCTTCTTGGTTGAAGATTCATCTGTTTGGTTGTAAATTCAACTATTTTGTTGAATTGTCTATTTTAAGTGGAAAATTGATCTCTTTTAGTTGAACTTTCATGTTTTTTGTTGAAAATTCGTGTTGGTAGAAAATTAACCTCCTTGGTTGAAAATTTATCTTTTTGGTTGAAAAATACACTATTGGGTTAAAAAATCAACTATTGGGTTATAAACGTATCTATTTTGTTGAAAATACAAAACCTCTAGGTTGTAATATATGTGGATTTACTATTTTTTTTAGTAACAATTTTTCTTATGTAAGATATTTCAATATGTATGTGTGTGATTAATTTAGGAATGAATTGTTGATTGCACAAATGAAAAAATTGTCTGGGGAAAGTCAAGGAAAGGCAAGGAATTTCAAAATTAGGATTTTGTAGGAATCCTGATACAGTCTGAAGACTTTTCTTAAACAACATTTTCGTGTGCTAACAAGTATTTGATCAATTATAAAGAAAAGAAATAGTTTTGCACATTTTGGCGGTTAGAACTTGACAATTTTTTGAATTGCCACCCTTTAAATTTCCGTTAAGATTCCTATATGCCGAGATCGAAAATCTTCCAAGAACGTCTGAAATTTCTTTTCATATAATATAGCTTATTCGGCTCCCATGTTCTGATTTCAACTGAGTATTTCAATTTCGATTCGGTCTTTTTCCACAAAAAAAGATTACATGCCTTAACAAGGAGTGCATTTCGGGGCAGGAAATACGGTTAGGTCTATCCTGAACCAAATAGGAATGAAAGTCAGAGGAACCCTTTAACCACACGATTTGTTATTCCATTGATCGATTTATCGCAGCAGGTCATTCACTTCGCAAGATGACTTTGTTAAAGTGGATGGGCGGGATGGGATCGCTCGCGACGTTTCAATTTTGTGGTCACCATAGGAAAGCTTACGCTTACGGGACTCGAGCTTTTGTGAGAGAGGACGAAAGCCCCCAACTTCCCAAAGTAGGTGGTCCACCTTGCAATAACTAAATGGCACTTTGCGAACTTTCCCGGTTTGGGATTTCAGCCTGGAGGTCTTCCATTTTCCCTGCTTTAGTTTTGCGGATCCTGGGGGCTGTTTGCGATTCACTTTGTGCGCTCTAATAGCGTTCTAATGTTGAGGTCTACTTACGAGTTTATTTGCATCCGGAAGAAGCAGGATTGGGAACCATTAAAAAGCAGCAGGTAGAAGGTTTACGGAAACTTACTTTATCCTCTGGATTAAAGATTAATCGTCTTAGTGACATTATTGAATGTATAAGAGTTGAAAGAAATTCTTATGGCTTTTTGGGCCTCTTTTGGCGGATGAAGAATGTCCAGGGGCTTGAAAAATGTTTATTTTGTTATTATCTGTTTTGGGAATAGGTATTTATCATGTATAGAATATATCCTCTACTCTTAGGAATTAAACTGTTCAGAGGGGAAGAAGAAATCTCTAATTTTGTTTGAAATAGGTGAGAAAAGCCCTTTTTTGTAAATGGGACGTGCCATCTACCCAAACAATTATTAATCATACTTTACATAATGGAAATTCTTCGAAAAGCAATCATTCTTGATTTTGATGTTTGAAATAACTATATCAGGGTAGCCCTCGGTCAGGGAAATCCTGGAAGTCTGGGAAAAGTGAGGGAATTTTACTGGTGAGGGAAAGTCAGGGATTTTGAAAAAAATCTTACAAAAGTCAGGGAACTTCAATAAGAGGAACTTTAAAGAACTGTCAAGGATAATAAACTTTAATTTGAAATTTTTTTTTTTTTTTTATTAGTTGAATGTTTATAGTCGCATCGACTGCCAGGGTCATTAGCGACTGTACTGTAGGGTTGATTATAAACTGTAGGGTATCTGTAGGGTATTTTACCAAGGGACAGAAGCGAAGCTTTCAGAAAGCAACGTCCAGCCTCGCTTCCTGCTTTGGGAATCGAACCCGCGCCAGCGTGGCTGCCAAGGCTGCAGTATTGAAACATAGGACAATCACTATACCATCTGAGCCACGATGACTCCCTTTAATTTGAAATTGTTTTATTCCGTTTATAAAAGATCGTTTAAAAGATGTTAAAAATGTTACAAGATTAAGTTTCTGATCATTGAATACCAATGGCTAGGGGAAATTTAGGGAATGTTGAAAATGAAGTTTCGCGGCCACCAATTATATAATATTCTTGTCAGTAAATTATTTTTCTTGTATTTCTATTTCTATTTTTTTTTTTTTCTGTTGCTTCATCCTGAAAAGTCGTCTTTTTGGGTAGAAAAATCTGCTATTTTGGCAGAAAATTAACTTTTTGTTGAAAATTCATATTTAGGCGTTGAAAATTCGACTGAAATATTTCATGGTTGAAAATTCAAAATTTGTTTGGAAATACGTCATTTTGGTTTAAAAATTCATCATTTTTCTTTAAAATTTTATATATTTTTTTAATAAAACTACAACTATTTGGTGGAAAATTAATCTTCTTTGGTTGAGGATTCCTTTTTTGTTGAAAGTTCGTCTTTTTTTGTTGAATTCAACTGTTTTTGATTTAAAATCAAATATTTTTTTGGATGAAATATCTACTATTACATTATTTGTTAAAAATTCGTCTTTTTTTGTTGAAAATGGAACTACTTGGTTGAACGTTGAACTACTGTGTTAAAAAAATAATTTTATTATTGAACACTCATAATGTTAGTTGAAAATTCATGTCTTTGGTTGAAAGTTCTACTATTTTGTTGAAATTTGGTCTTTTTTAATTGGAAACTCAACTACTTGTTTAAAAGTTGAACTACTATGTTAATAATTTTGTTTTCTTGGGAGTTTATCCCTTTTTTTGAAAATTAAACTTTTTTCTTAAGATTAACTTTTTTATCTAAAAATTTAACTTTTAAATTTTTGGTTGAAAATTGATCTTTCTTAGCTGAAAATTCATCTATATTAAAAATTTTGTTTTCTTGGAGGTTTATCCCTTTGTTTTAAAATTAATCTATTTTCTTAAAATTAATCTTTTTAACTAAAAATGTAACTTTTCAATTTTTGGTTGAAAATTGATCTTTCTTAGCTAAAAATTCATCTTTTTTGGTAGAAAACTAATCTTCTTGGTTTTTCAATTTCTTCTTTCTTGTTTAAAAATGTAATTGTTCGGTTGAAAGTCAATCTTTTTTGGTTGATTCAACTATTTATTTTTTTAATACGTCCTATACTATAAGCTTTTTTGTTGAGAATTAATTTATTTTGGTTGAAAATTCAACTATTACATTTTCATCCGGAATTTATCTTTGTAGGGTGAAAATTCAACTATTTGGTTAAAAATTCAACATTTTTCTCCTAATATTAAATTATTTTGTTGACAGTTTCAAATCTTTGGTTAAAAATTTAACTATTTTGTTGAAAATTAGTTTTTTTTTTGTTGAAATATGAACTATAACATTTTTCATTAAGAATTAATGTTTTTGTTGAAAATTAATCTTTTCGGCTTTCAAAGGCAAGTCTTTTCTAAAACATTATACTTGTTGGCTTAGAAGTTCACCTTTTTAGTTGAGAATGAAAGTGTTTTTGGTTAAAGTTTTATCTTTATTGTTTAAAAATTCGACTTTTTGGTTGGAAATTCATCTTTGTAGGTAGAAAATTCAAGTATTTTGTTACAAATTTAATAATTGTTTTCAAAATGTTACTGTTTTTTTTTAATATTCGTCTACTTGGACAGAAATGTCGTCCTTCTGCATTGAAAATTTATCTTCTACTGCGTTAAAAATTCAACTGTCTTCTAAAAAATTCAATTATTTTGTTGAAAATGCAACTGTGTTTGGATGAAATTTAAACTTTTTTGAGTTGAAAATTTAAACATTTGGTTTAAAAATCATCTTTTTAGTTTGGAAATTCAAGAATTTGGTTACAAATTCAACTAGTTCGTTAAAAATTTAATTATTTGTTAAAAAGTCATCTTTTTTGGTAAAAAATTCAACTATTTTGTTAAAAATTTAATTATTTTGTAAAAGAGTAATTTATCATTTAAAGCCGGAAGTTAGTTTTAAAGCCCCTAAGGAGCTCCCGTGGCGCTCAAGCTATAATATCCTTTAAATTTTATATCATTAAGCCGTTTCCCTTTCGGGGTAGGCGTGAATTGCTCGGTTGGAAAGTAGTGATGTGTGAATGGGTATAAAATATTATTTTTTGGCCGAAGACAATGTTTTCTTTCTGATATCTGGAAACTGTTTTCTATAATTTTTTACTACTTGCAGTAAGTACTGTTTTTGATCGCATCTCAAAGAAAGTGAACCAATCAAATACTACGTAGGGATTCGTACAATCATCTACATTTTTAAAAGGTCTTCAAGCAGCTAATTTGAAACGAGTTCAACGCTGCATGTGTGAATTACAGAAATAACTTGAAAACAGTCGCATCGATAAATCGTATAAAGCTTTAAACGAAAATTAGCGACCACGTTTTAATATTAATAACGAGTATGAAAATGTAAAGAAGCAATCTGTTGAAACTTGAATCGTAATTCGCATTAGTGAATGTGCTTTTTTTATAATATAATTATGATAAATATTGTAAAAATATGAAGAAAACAATAATAAATACACTTTTATAGTTTAAATTTTATTATGACTTTTATGATTGATTTAATAATGCGCCAAAAAAGATGTAAACCATCCATGCCCAATTTGAAGGAAATTTGACAAAAAAAACAATAATTAATTGTATAAACAATAACATAAAGTTTTTACCAGAATTTATTACTTCTCGAAATCATTCAATATTATATATAATTCAGAAAATACGATTTTAAACATACTTTTGAAAAAGTCAGTATTTAAACAAATTATATTTGTTCAAACAATTAAAAATGGTTAACATATTCTTTCTTTACACTATACAGTCAGAATAATGATTATATGTATTTTATTAAATTTAATTTTTTCAAAGTAATCGAAAAAAACTGTTTAAGCAAATAAAAATTGATTGAACAAATAGAAATTTATTAAAAATTAATAGAAATGTATCAAAATTATATAATTATTCAACAAAAAGTAGCATATAATACCAATTTGAGAAAAAACTGGACATCTCTGGGTCAATTTTCAGAAATTTTGAGAATAAATAATAAGTCATTGTTTAAATAATTACATAATGTTTTTAACAAAATTTACTTCCATAAAATATGACAAACTATTACATTTCAATCAGAAATACGATTATTTATTACATTTTTGGGGAATAAATCATTGTTTAAATAAGTTACATTTGCTTGAACAATTAAAAATTGTTTAAAGAGTCATAGAAAATATTCAAATTGTCCATTAGTAATTATTTGCATAAAAAAGATGACGGAAATTGTTACAAAGTAACAATAATACGTAAAAATATAGTTTTTTTTATTTTTTGGACATATTTGGGGCGCTGTGGGGGGGGAGGGGGTGTAAGGGTAGGTTAAAAATAAAAGTTATTAGTATGGTTTTATTTCATAGGTATTCCTCTTCGATCCCTAAAAAAGTTGGGACGTTTCGATCAAACCCTGAAGTATGAGTTCAATTTTTCGTAAATCTCACATTTCCCCACGTTAATTAAATGAGATTTTGAAGTCCCCGGTAGCACGTGTTAATATTCGAATTTCAAAAAAAAAAAGGGATTTTTTTCTCCGGAAATAGAAACTTGGGGGGGGGGGAGACTTGCTCCCTAGGGTGAAAAAAAATTTTGCAATGCCTTTTTGGACCACCCTAAGTTGCATGCACGCCGCGGTCTTTCGTTAGCTGCTCATTGTTTGTGCTTCTTCTTTCTCGAGGTCAACTTGCAGGCTAGTTCCTCGGGAGCTTGGAATGCTGCGTCAGCATGATAGCAAAAGCTCTCACGTTACGAGCGATACAGAGTGTTCCTTTCATGAACTGCGTTTGAATTAATGTGGCATGTAATAATATTTGAAGCCACATTAATTTACGAAGGGAGGAACATTTGTACACAACCATCTAAATTGTTTCGTAACATTATGATAATTTTACATGTAAATATGGCAACTCACCATAAATTACCCAAAGTTCGTTTTTACAAATTTCCATAAATTTCCGGAAATGTATGGAATATTTTCGGTAATTTACGGTAAAGTGATCAGTCATATATGGTAACTTTCCATAAGTAACCACAAAATTCTATTATCTGCAACCAAAATTTCTCACAGTTTTTACGGTGAGTGGGCTGGTAATCGTAAAATGCGAGCTCATAGATGTTTAATTTTCATTATTCACCTCTGACGTCACTTTTCTGTCCCTAGGGAGTAAAAAGTGGAGCTTTAGCCCCGCTTCATAGGCGTCGAGAAGGGCTGAAATCATGAATGTGTCATAAAAAATATATTATTTTAATAAATGTATATTATTACAATTCATAATTTGCATTGATACTGAAACAGACGTATTTTCATTGTCTTATTTTTAAAACTAAAAAAAGTCCACATTCTATCCAAAAAAAGTCACAAGCAAATTTTTTGATCCAATTTGTGCAAATGATTTTGTCATTAAACATTGTATTGTACCTTATGTCGTTTTTCATAAAATTCAATTTGTTTATTTTCAAGGTTATTTCTTACGATTAAAAACAAACTACTCGTCATATAAAAAAAGATTTCAAGCAAATTTGTAGATATAATTTAGGCGAATAATTTTGTTCCTTATCATTTTATTGTATCTTGAATAATTTTTCCAAAAATTGAATATTTATTATTTTTCAGGTTATATTTTACGATTAGAACAAAAACGGCGCGTCCTATAAGAAATGATTCATAACAAATTTGTAGCTCATTTTGGCTGAACAAGTTTTTTTGATTCACTTTTCTCGTATCTTGTGTCGATTTTCCAAAAATTTAATTTTTGTCTCTTAAAGTTATTTTTTACGATAAAAAAAAATACTACGCGTTCTTCAAAAAAGTGATTAATAACGAATTTATAGATCTTTTTTGGATAAGCAACTTTTGTCTATTTAGTTCTTTGTATTTCGTGTCATTTTTTCTAAAATTTTATTTTTTCATATGTTTAATGTTATTTTTTACGATTGAAACAAAAACTACGATATAATTGAAAATATTTTAGGGAAGTTTTATGGATGTGCATAATAATATAGAATTTTCATGATTTTCAAACAATTTTTCCCGCAATGATGATAAATACTACATTTATAAATTTTATGTCTTATATCTATTATTATCCTAATTTTTCCCTTTTAGTAGTTACGTTCATTCTGTTCAGCCTAGTCACTTTATGAAATCCTGGCTACGCTACTGTGTTGTATCTTTTTCCAGAATTTTTTTTTCATTTTTGATGTTATTTTTTACGATTAAAAAATAACTACGCGTCATATCAAAAAATAATTCATAAAAAATTTGTAGATATAATTTAAGCGAACAATTTTTTTAATTGACATTTCATTGTATCTTGTGTTTTTTCAGAAATTAAATTTTGTTCTTTTAATGTTATATTTTTTACAATCAATACACAAACTTCGCGTCCTATCAAAATATAATTTGTGACAAATTTTTAGATCTTTTTTGTGTGAACAACTTTTGTGTATTAATTTTTTTTCTTATCGTGTGTCGTTTTTCCAGAAATTAAATCATTCTAATTTGTAATGTTGTTTTTGACGATTAGAACAAAAATTAAGAATCATATAAAAAACTGATCAACCGCAGATTTGTAGATCTTTTTTGGATGAACAATTTTTTCTGTACATTTTTTGTCGTATCCTGCATAGTTTGACCGCAAAATTGTTTTTTTCATTTACAAATTTTTTAAACGAAAAAATGCGTCTTATCAAAAAAATTATCTGGGAAAATGTGTTCATCTTTTTGAGATGAATAATTTTGCTCCTGAACATTTTTCATATCTTGTATAGTTTTGCAGGAAAATGGATTTTTTGATTTTTTAAAAGGCATTTTGGATGGACAAAACCAGAACCATTGGTCAAAAATAGCTGCGCAACGAACTCTTCCTTTTTTTCAGGCCTTAAAAAAGTTTACTTAAGGGCAATCCAATTGGCTAATTCTTTCAAAAGTTATATATCGTGTATACAGACAACGACGACAACAAGGACGCCAGACGGACACCGAAGTAAAATACATTTTTTCTCAAGCAATGAGCCTGAAAACGTTGAGATTTGGTGAATTCCGCGAAACTCAATTTTCACATAAAACCAATACCTTCTCATCGAGATGAGAATGCAAGAAAGAATCACCCTGGAGATCTTCATAGACACAAAACGTATGTTGTTCCAACGTTCTTTCTTATGAGGCTTCAATTAGATTTTAAAGCTAAATTTCCATCAATGATTTATTCAAACGATTTTATTATTGACGGTCAATATAATCTGGAAATTAATTTTCAATATCATTCACTATATTAAAAACTGAACCTATAAAAAAATGTTTGCAATTTTTGAAACAGGTCTCAGATATTTAAAATTGTATGAATATTCAAAATTTATAATTATGAAATAAGAAATCTGAATAGATGACATAATTCCAAAATTTGTTCTTGACAAATTCCAGATGCCAAATTACAACTCTTTTTCGATCGAATAAAATGATAGGTTCTACATGTTAAGGACATGCCATACTTACCCCATTTCTACTATACCGACTTTTTTTTAACAACTCACGTCCACATGACATATCGAGTTGAAAATTTGGGAAATTAAATAAAAGGCACTAAGGAAAGTTCGTGTGGTCCCAAATTTTTAGAAAAACAGAAGAAAATTTTACACTTAAGGGCCTTGGAACCAGGCCCTCAACTCAAAATTGAATTAATTATTCTTTGTAAGATACTTAGGGCCTGCTCCTGTTTTGAATCAAATCTGTTTTCGGGATGGAAAAATATGGCTAGCTTCAATACTTTTGGTGAAAGTATTGAAATTAGCCAATTTTTCACTCCAAATACAGACTTGAGTCAAAACAGGAATAGGCCCTAAATATGTAACAAGGATGTAATTTTAGTATCAAATTATTAAAATGAGACAATTCAAGTTTTAGGTCATAGGGCCTGATTCCAACGTCCTTCAGCATTTCTACTACACCCTATATTCCCCAACCCAGTAATCAGATCTGCTGAATTAGTTGCCTGAACATAGGCGTTCTATATCAATAAAACGTACATTTAGCTTAGAATCCACAATAAATTTATTTGTAAACCACGTAAACCTCAGAGAATATATGACAACCTGTAACTCAATAACAATAAATCTGCTTCTTATAAAATAATAAATTCAAATAATACCTAGAATTTCAATTCTTGCCATTTAATTATCTTTTCAAGAACCTTCAGCTGAGAATGTTGAACCGGTTAAACCTCACCGTCGAATTAAAACAACTTTAGTCTTTCACGGACTCCTGTACAGGATATTACAAGAGCTCCAAAACAGGTTTAACAAATATTTTTGTATTTTGAGAAAAATTGTCATTATTTTCTGGAAAACTAATGAATTAATTATTTCAGTAGTTTTTTATATTTAAATAATTAAAAGAACACATGAAATTATGAAAAATACAATTTTTAAATGTAGGAAAAGAACGTTATGTTGAATGTTTAGTCTCTTCAGAATAAATGGCAAATTCTGCAACAAAATTCTAACTCTCTCTTGCTATTTCCACTGGCTCACCGGCAGGCCATTCCCTTTCGTTTATTTTTCTCAGGGAGACCACAAACACGTCCCATAAAGATTTTCCTCGTGTCGCCGATATCAATCTTTGGAACAATGCTGTGGAAGTTACTAGGCACAATATTCACGATGGTGGTTTTTTCGACAATAAGCACTCGCTCAAAACGGGGTAAGTAATCTAAAAAAAGTAGAAAAAACATTTAAATATCATAATATACACAATACATATGTGTATATAGTATTTGAAGAGAGCGAAAATAACGGATGAATTTCGCTGACAACTTTTTAATTCTACAATATAATATACTATTATTTTTCTTGAGCAAGTTACCATTTAATTTGTTTGACTACAAATTTTTTAAATAAGAATTAAATTATTTGAAAATTGGCATGATATAATAATGCTTTAACTTGACGAAACCCAGTTTATGACATTACTTTTTCTTTTCAATTTGTTTTACCGTTATAGGACGATGCTCACTCAGCCTGTGCCTTTCACTATCGTCGTCGGCCTTTAAAATCCTTTGTAATCGTAGAATCGCGATATGCATATGATGTACAATATGTATACATCGCGCATAAAAGCTAAATTATTAAGCAAGTTATGTGTACATTTTGCAAAAGTTGTATAGCATTATTTATACATAATAGAAGTAGCAATCAAGAAAAACTAGTCCTGATTTTGGTTTGCAACTAAAATATATTTTTTTCAACTGAATTTATTTCTGAGTAACTGTTTCAATTATTATTAGATTCTCTAGAAATACAACAAAGAATAAAGAGACATCAATCATAAAATGTATAGTGCAAGCAACTGTCGGATAAGATATCTTTTAATTCAATGTCTGATTCTCAAACATTTCTTCAATTTTGGTTAACTTCATCTATTCTGATAATAAATCATACTACTTATAATCATACAACTTCAGAAAATTAATGAGGTTTCGAAATTTTTATTTGAAAAAATCAAAATTTTTAAACAGCACATGCAAAATTGTCTTATTCTTCAATATAGAAAAATGTTGGAGGAAACACATATTGAACATATTTATTTTTTCATCAGTGAATCTTAAAAGAGCGAATACTTTTTTAAGCGGTCTGAAACGGTTTAAAAGTATAATTTTCCTATAAATAATCCTGGATGAGGATGCTCTGATTTCGGTGCATAAAATTATTCATACAAAGGATATTTCATTTCGATCTCAAATGAAGGTTAAAAAATCTGACATGACGGCGCGATGTGTGTTTCCATCCAAAAAAGTAACTAGAAAAATAATAATAAAAAAATAATTATTAATATTTCACTAGATTAAAATTTCACTGCGAATATCTTAAATTATTTCAATAAAACTTTTTTAAGCACAATTTTAATTTTCGTATAATTAAAGAGGAGTTTGTGGCATTTTAGTTCAGCATGGAGTAATTTTTCCGACTTTTTCAGCTGACCTTTTTAAAACAACTTTCAAGCAGCAAATCTTCAAAGGTTAATTAAAAGTTTGAAACTGAGTTGATCAATCGCATTTTTTACTGTATATTTACTATAAGGGGGAAGTCCATGCCGAACTCACCAAAAATAAACATTACTTTTTTAATTTAGACAACTCATTAAATTGTATAAAAAGATGTGAACAAATGAGACAGTTTCCTCAAAGCAATTTATCTAAGAGTTATTTTATTTTTTAATTTGTTCTAAATTGTTTTTTAAATAAAATTTAAAAAATTTAACACAATTTGTCTTTGTTTTATTTTCTATAGACGCGATACTAATTGTGGAATTAATATTCTGGCATATTCTGATCGTATAAAATTAATTAAAAAAATAATACAACTTTTCGCAACTATCTATTCATTTTTAACTTCTTTTAGCCCTATACTTGCTGTTAATTTGATATCCAAATTTCTTTCAGTTTCATCTAGGTCAAACACAGACAAAGTTGTTGTCTGCTATGTGGGCACTTGGGCGACCTATAGACAGAATGAGGGGCAGTTTCAATTTGGAATCGGAGATTTAGACCCATCGCAATGTACCCATTTAATTTATTCATTCGCCGGTCTCAGTAACGAAACATGGAGCATTAAAAGTTTGGATCCTTACCTAGATCTTAAGGAAAATTATGGTACGTTTCAAATACTTTTCTCTGAGTGAAACCCATTGAAATTTCATTGTTAAAGAACGTGGACGATCTAAATACGGCATCTCAAGGCTAGCTAGTGAGGAATAACATTTGGTAACCTCCGTATGTGTAAATTTTCCACAAGATTCAATAACTCGAAAGCACAAAAGAATTAAACATAAGTCTATTGAAGATCATGAGAATCTAAAAACGTATGGGTCTATATGGGTGTGCAAAATGATTTCGGGTCGCACCAGTCCGAAAAACAAAAAAGTGTTTAGATTTTCGTGTGTAATATCACTCAGAAAAAAATGTATTGAAAGAACAAAATTTTGGTTGAATCAACCCTAGAATATGGTTGTTATATGGATAAAAAGATATTTGGTTGACCCAAGACGATTTTTTGGTTAGTAAAATTTGGTTGATTATACCGTATATTTTGGTTGATCCAAGCAAATATTTTGGTTCATCGAACTGAAACTTTTGGTTAATCCAAGTAAATATTTTTCTCACTCCAAGAGAATATTTTAATTATTTAAAAAAAGTGTTTTTGCTGGTCTAAGAAAAGATTTTGGTTGATCTGACCAAAACTTGTATTTCATCTAACCATCAAGTTAACCCATCACAATTTACTTAGCTATCTTAGCATGGTATTATGTCTTCTTGTGTGCATTATTTAGTAGTTTATTTAACTACTAAATATCAGAAGACGAGACAATTAGACTGCAAGCCATTTGCAATATAAATTGTGCAGTATCCGTTATTTATTTCATTCGAAAAATCGTTCTGTTGTTTTTTACGTTTTTTACATGACGCTATACGAACTCTCACACGTGGACTGTCATCTTCAATTGGACTATGCAATCATACCAAGTGCGAATGCGTCCATGGCTTTTAAGAAGCTTTCCAAAAATATTGTATTTGAATCAACTAAATCTTTCGCTTGATTATAGTAAAATGCTCTCTTGAATAATTTGGTAGACCCAACCAAAAAATATTGTTAAATTGATACAATATTTTCTAAAATGAACAAAACGACTCAACTAAAAACTTTGATGGATTAAAGCAAACGAATTTGGCCAACTGAACAAAAATTTTGTTCATGTAAGCAAACTGTTTTCTGAAATCAACCCGAAGTGGTCAACAAAACGATTTTGTTGAATGAAGAAAATTTTTTCTGGGTTTATGTACGATTGGTTAGTTAGGTAGCTGCAGGTCCAACAAATTCAAAAAAAGACTATAGAAAAGCATGCAACCATAAATTTGGAGCACAATTCATGCGTCCAACAGAACTAATATCAAAGTTATCAAAAGTTACTGTTAAAAATTACAATAAATTCCTCAAATTTCCATAAATTTAAGAAATAATCATGAAAATTTGTAGAAATTTTTTAAATAATTGTGATTCAGGAAATTTGAGAAACCTGGTTTATAACTATCGTCATTTCTTGGTCATTCCATATATTACTATAGTCATTTATGGTAATTGAACCGTAACTTTTAATAAATATGATAACAATATTTTTTGCTGAACGCATGCGTGTATGTAATTTTCAAATAGATTTCAATTTTTATGTCTACGTTGTTTATTCGATGTTCCCAGAACATTTCTGACCTATGAAAGGGATTACAGCACATATGTTCGTCTACTTTATTAGTCCATACAGATAAATTATAAAGAAATATAGCTGGACATACCATTTTTGTAATAAAGTAGTCAGTTCTTAGCTTTTTCACGAGTCCATCCCTACTGATTCATATATTTGAACTAGAGATTATAGATACTGACTAAAAGAATCATGCTTATGGGGCAGAATACGTCAAGTGTTTCCACTTAAAATTATTGTTTTTTTTTTCGGTCGGGTTGAAACTTGCCTAAATTATAGTCCTAGTGGACCTATATTAATTCACCAATCCATAGGTCCAATTATCAACCGGTTGTCAATATACAGGGGCCTGAAGTTTTCACTTTTTCAGGTGCTGTTTCACATTCACGTCAGTGTAACTTCTTTTAGGATTATCCGATTAGAATGTTATTCTAGTGGTTTGGAAAGCACTTTTTATGTACTCTAAGACTAGCATAACAATTTTTTTTCATTATGATATTTCATTTTTTTGTTGAAAATCAGAATTAAAATTGATTTTTTTTTAAAAACCATACTTAAAATTTTTTTTTAAATAGCTTTTTTATCACATGGTCATCATGAGCGCGATTGTAGCTACTGCGAAGGATACCTAAAATAGCACTTTTTAGCATAGGCCATAACATTTTTACTGAGGATATTTAGGATATTTAGGGTACTTAAGGGATTTTAGTATCGGCTAGGACTCTATGCAACCTATTTACACTTATGATTGACTGGTGTGATAAAAAATAGTATGTGACACTTGGCCCCTAAGTGGCACTTTGCCTCGTGTACATTGCACTCGTTTCGTCTCGGCTACGCCTCGACTCCGACTCGTACTACAACTTTCACACTCGGCCGGACAAGTGCAACTAAGGGTCCTTGTATCACAAATAACTATTTTTACACTCTTTGAAGTCATGTAGAGGAAAAAGTGGGCTGGAAATAATTTCATGGTCAAATTGATATTTTTACACTCGATGGGACCAAGTTATGATTGTATAACATACATACACACAAAAATTCATCTCATGATAGTTAACTGTAAGCTTAGAGGCAAGTCAGACCTAACAGTATTCGTTCCCGGACGCTGCGTAAGTTCAATGTGGTCCCCTCGACCGTAAAAATCTCAATTTGACCATGAAATTATTTCCAGCCCACTTTTTCTTCGACAGGAATTTAAAGAGTGTGAAAAAGCTATTTTTTAATAAAGAAAAAGAATTTTTAATATGATTTTTTTCAAAAATTCAATGTTCATTTTGATAAAAAGAATCACAATAAACCAAAAAATTTGTTTAAAAATAAAATCTGCAATCCTTTCTACAAAAGCTTAAGAAAACTTCTTCCATCTGACACTTCCTCTCAGACGTCTGTCACCGTCATTGCTTACAGATGTGCAACATCCATTATTGAATAGCGGAATTACAGCTAACGAAATCTTCTTTTCGGTTAGCAAAAGTAAATTGAATAAGGCTCCGGGGTCGGATCAAATCTCAAATAATTTTTACAAAAACTTGCCGCCCAATTGGCTTCTTTATCTCGAAACATTTTCTGATAAAATACTTGAAAATAAATATATACCGCTCGAATGAACAAAATCTTTAACGCACATGATACATAAAAAACAAGATCCAGCCAATCCCAACAACTACAGACCTATCGCCCTTCTAAACTCACTTCCTAAAATTTTTACGCAAATTTTGTTAGCTAGATTGGAAAAATGGGAGTCATTGTGTCACATTATTCCGGAAGCCCAAGCAGGCTTTCGCCGTGGTAGGGGCTGTATGGATAATATTTACACCTTGGCATCTGTTTCGGAAATTTACTTACAAAAAAAGAATAGACATATATATGCCATTGTGGTGGATTTTCCCAGAGCTTTTCCATCGGTTAACCGCTCTCACATCTGGTCAAAACTATTTAATATTGGGGTCAGCTCAAAAATAATTAGAATTCCAAAAAGTCTGTATGAAAGAGCCTCAACTTGTATTAAAGTGGGGAGCGAGCTCTCGGAGGAATTTCCGGTCACTGAAGGAGTTCTACAGGGAGAGATTTTGAGCCCAATCATGTTTAACCTCTTAACCTCGGACATCGAGATTTTCTTTAGACAAAAAGATCTTGTGGGTCTCAGAATCATGGGTGACAAGGACATTATTGTGCTGATTTACGCGGGTGATTTAATTATTTTTGCAGAATCTAAAATAGACGCAATTAGATAACTGAGTGCTCTCCAGGATTATTGTAATATAAACAAACTCACGGTTGATAACAACAAAACTAAATACACGATATTCAAGAAAGGTCGGATCAGCGCAAAACTCTTAGGTCTGAAATATGATGGTAGCTCTTTGGTGTTTGTTCCTTGTTTTGAATACTTGGGTACGATTTTTTCTAGAACAGGTGCTTTCAACTTTGCTGCACATGCAGCAGTTAGCAGAGACAACTCAGCTTCAGCCTCGGCGTTCAATGTTCTAACTAGAACTAAGTGCCCCTCATGGTCTTCCATGATCAAAATTCCTGACTCTATTATAAAGAGTTCCTTATTGTATGCGGCCCATATTATTGGATTAAATTATCTAGATGTCTTCGAAAAAGCACAAGTCCGTTTTTTCAAAAATCTTCTGCGCCTACCCAGAATATTATATTATTATTATTAATTATCATTATTATTAATTAATTAAATAATTTTAATTTTTTTTCATTGAAACAGTCAAACTGGAAATTTGTTTATTAAATTACGAGTTAAATTGTTTAAATAATTATAAATTGTGGTCAATTTGCAAACCGACATTACAGAGAGTTATTCGTAAGTCACTTTTAGTTGATTCCGCAAAAAAATATGCCTCTGGTCATTAAAATATAATAAAAATTACATTTTTTAATAAAAATTGTTTAAATAATTATCAATTGTTGTCAATTTGCTTAGTATCAAAATGAACAATCATCGGAAATAAACTTTTAGTTGATTCCGTAAACAGTAATTATAACGCCATTAATTGTTAACTTCAAACAATGAATTTGTTTATAAAAATTATTTAAAAAATTGCTATTTCCAATTAATTAATACCTGTCTCACATTTTTTTTAAAACTATGGGTTTCAATGACAAGCTAAAATTCCAAATCCCGAAAAATGCCTTCGTTAATTAATTTGTTTATAACAATATACCTCAACAAAGAAAGCCTCTATAAAGATTTTTCTTTCTGCAATTTTGCTTCTCTTACCAAGCACTATCTTTAATGATAGTAATCACTATTTTATTTTTTTATTTTATTTTTAAAATTATTTTTTGAAGAGGAGTTGATTTTCAATTTTGAAGAAGAAACTTCACCTTTCGAGTCCAAATAGCGACTATTTCTCGATAATAGCATAGAAGAGTGCGAACCTAGAATATAGTTTTCAGTTTCTGAGAAAGGGTAAAATTATTCACCGCTTCATACATGGGAAATTATCTTATAACTTTGCTGCTGAATAATTATCGAAATAATTTCCTGTTTCACGGAAATATATAGACGCGAATTTCATTTCGGAGGAACGACCTATGAATATTTAATCTGATAATTGCATAAGGGGAAGAAGTCACCAGAATAGAATATCCGGAATTGTAAGCCCTCAGTTTTGCTGCGACTTTTCTCGAAGAATGAGTGTCTTCGATAATCATTATTTTCGGATCAATAAATTTTTCCTATCATGCACCGGATTATGGCCTTATCTCAGCACTGGACGAAAACGTGTTATGCGAACTATCGTTCTTATTGCTGTTACACTTTATCTCATACCTACGGTAATTTTTTTCAATTTAAATAGCCGGTAGCCCAGGCAGTAGCGCTCCGGATTTATAGCCGGAGGGTTGCGTGTTCGATTCTCGCTGCCTGCCCTTTTTTTCATTCGTTCCGGTGTTTATAAATGTAATTTACATCAACAATCTTCAACAATTCTTAACATAATAATTGCCTTTTTCACGGAAAAACTTACTTTATTAACATCCCGTGGTTACTTGTACAAAAAATTTGGGTACACGTAACCACGGTTTTTTTAATATGAAAAATTGAAATTTTTATCAGTATTTTCAAACAGACATCAAAGAAATATCACTGCTCTTTGTGAAAATTATGATTAAAAATACAATATTGCGTATAAAAAACCTTTTGCATCTAATTTTAAACATAATTTTGATACTAATTCTGTCCCCTTAAAAGAAATCCCTTTTTTTCCCCCAAAAAATTGCTCTATTTCTCCTACAATTAAATTTAAATTTGAATTTCGCGCCACAGGAGTCGCCACAGTTAAACATAACCTTAGTCTTTACGATATTGTGGCGCGAAATTTAAATTGAATTTAAATAAACTGAAATTTTTTTATATTTTCTAGGTGGGTGGATTGTATGAAGTATGGGGTAAGCTGGATTTGATGGTCGAGTGTCTTATTCCTATTTTCACTACCTTTGGATGTTTGGTATGCACCATCACTTACATGTCTAAGGAGAAACAAGTGAGATTGCATTGAATTTGAAAAATTAGTTTTTTTTTAGTTACATTTACTTTAGCAAAGTCTCATATAAACTTTTAAAGCGAAAAAATAATTTTTTGATTTAAATTTCGCTCTGAAATGACGTCAAAATCGCGTGACATCATTAGGTATTTCAGGTTGGGTGGGGGAAATTCAAGATGTCTGCACGCCGAGGGTCAAATAATTTAGCTCGGTGGGCAGATATCATTCCAGCTGACTTTACAACATGTAATACTTAATTTGCTTGCTTACTATTCACTATGGCGGAAAATTTAGATTTAAAAATATATTTTTGATGCTTTCAAAGTTAGAATCAGCATTTTTTATAAGAAATTTTATTTTAAAACTCGTTTGAATGTAAAATATTTTATGAAGCTAAGGGGACTTTTCGACTGAATTGAATTTGTAAAAGTAGCTTTTTTTAGTTACATCTAATTCAGTAAAGAACACTTTAAACTTTAAAGAAAAAAAAAGTTTTCGATTTAAATTTCGCGCTCCAATGACGCCAAAATCGTGTGACGTCACTTCTTTGTTTTCTATTGATTCTGGCGGGAAATTTAAATTGCAAAATATATTTCGGATTCTTTAAAAATTGAAATCAGTATTTTTATATAAAATTTACTTTTAATATTTATTTATTTCAATTAAAAATATTTGTACAAAGCTAAGGGGACTTTTCGACTGCATTGAAAGTGACTGGAAATTACTTTCATCAAGAGAAGAATTTGATATTCTTCAAAGTCATGCAGAAGAAGGAAGGATTCTTACCATATTTTATTCCGGTAAAAATTGGAAAGGAAATTAGAAGTTAAAAAGTAGAGGTGAAGAGAAAAGTATTTAAAAACATTTTTAGCGATAAAATATATTTTATTTATTTTCTAAGAAAGGATTTCCAAGAAGATTTTTTGAAAGAGAGTTAAGTAGTCAGCTTTTTTTTCTAAATTTTAAATTCTTTAAATTATAAATACTTTTTTATTGTTTTATGGACTGAAGATCAATGCAAAATTGACTTGTTTCATAAATTGTAATTATCTATAATAATATAATTCAAAAAAAGTCTCCAGAAAGAAAAAAAAATTAATTTTAAAATTTAAATAATAATTAATCTTTTGTGAATTGAAATAATATTAATGTACCATTAAACCAAATCGCTTTCGGGGTGAGCGTGACTGACTCGATTCTTGCCTCGTTAGACAAGAAAGTATCTAAAGACTAGATAATATCTTTAAAAAATCTAGATTTCCGGTAGGGTACTACTTCCTTTCATAAGGATCATGGCCAATTTCCAAAATAGTTTATTATTTCTTTCAAAATTGATTTACATTCTCTTCTCTTTTTCCGCTTTGATTTTATCCTTACTTTCTTTAACTAGTATTTTTTCTTTTCTGTTTTTCCCCCTATAATCATTTTTTAGTAGAATTGTCTCGTCATCGCTAAGGCCTGTAATGTTCAACTTTCTTGGATACGCTTGCTTTTTTTCTTTAATGGCTACCCAGATTTCACCATTCTACCACGCATCACCAGTCATTCTTCCTACAACTGCAGTACCACACACTTAATTCGCACTCCTAACAATGACTTCCCAGAACATAGTCCATGCGCCCTCTATATCTTTATTGTGTTTTTCTCTCTAATTCATAATCTGACTCCTTTTCTACTATGTGATTCACTATCCACTCCTGACCATAGTTCGAGTTCGTGTTTTAACTCCCCATTTCGTATCACCTTACTGTCGCATTCCTTTTTCTTTGTTGCAGGCATATTTAAAATATTTGGTTTCCTTATGTGTATTGTTTCTCATATTGTCTTTCCTTAAGATCATTCACCCCTCTAGCATTCGAAACACTCAGCATCCATTCAGCGCCTGAAACTTTACCTTTAGCAGGTGCGTGACTTTGGGCAATTAAAGTTCCAGTCCATTCTTGACCATAGTTCGATTCCGTGCTTTAACTCCCCATTTCCTACCATCCTACTGTCGCATTCCCTTTTCTTTGTTGCAGGCATATTTAAAATATCTAGTTTCCTTATGTGTATTGTTTTTAGTGTTGTCTTTCCTTAAGATCATTCACCCCTCTAACATTCGAAACACTCAGTGTCCATTCAGCGCCTGAAACTTCACCTTTAGCAGGTGCGTGACTTTGGGCAATTAAAGTCTCAGCCCATTCCTGACCATAGTTCGAGTCCGTGCTTTAACTCCTCATTTCGTATCACCCTACTGTCGCATTCATTTTTCTTTGTTGCAGGCATATTTAAAATATCTAGCTTCCTTACCTGCATTGTTTCTCGTAATTGTTTTTCGTTAAGATCATTCACCCCTCTAGCATTCGAAACACTCAGTGTCCATTCAGCGTCTGAAACTTTACCTTTACTGGGTGCATGCCTTTCGTCAATTAAAGTTTCAGCCCATTCCAGACCATAGTTCGAGTCCGTGATTTAACTCCCTATTTTCTGTCACTCTACTATCCACATTCCTTTTTCTTTGTTGCAGATACGTTTAAAATATCTAGCTTCCTTACGTGCATTGTTTCTCGTAATTGTTTTTCGTTAAGATCATTCACCCCTCTATCCCTCTATCATTCCAAACACTCAGTGGCCATTCAGCGCCTGAAACTTTACATTTACCTTTACCGGATGCATGCCTTTAGTCAATTAAAGTTTCAACCCATTCCTGACCATAATTCGAGTCCTTGATTTAACTCCCCTGCATTGTTTCTCGAATTGTTTTTACTTAAGATCATTCACCCGTCTAAGATTCGGAACGCCCAGTCTCCATTCACTGCCTGAAACTTTACCGGATTTACCTTTCGTTAATCAAAGTTTCAATCCATTCCGAGGCTACTCTATTGTTTGTATCATTCATTGTTTAAAGTATACGCCCAACTACCAACTTGACACAAGAAGTGTATTTTGCGAGTAAAAATCATATCCAAAATAATTAGCCAAGTCGTACGGTGGTTATAACGTCAGTCCCACCCAACTTCGGTCAAATTTGGGGAAGTACAGGGACAGAACTAGAACCGAACGAGTCATGGTTGGTTTGTGTTGCATACCTAGGAGGGCTTCTGCCATGTTTAGGGCTTTTTAAAAGAAAATTTTATGGTGTTGATTTTATGGTGTTATTACTATAAATAATTTTGAAATTTTTCAGCTTGTATATCTCTGACAGGGGTTATATATATATTAACGACAATGGCCCCTCTAATTCTGAATATTATTTTACCATTGAATGAAACTCGACCAAAAAAATTACCATCTAGCGTAGAATATTTCGTAGATTGGGAAGAAAATTTCGAATATATTTTGGTACATATGACCATCACATCTATAATTGAAGTTTGTGTGTTAATCGGTTGTAGATCAACATGCTCAGTTCTTACTGATCATGCCTGCGGATTATTTTCAAACGCCGGGTAATTAAAAAAATTAGAAATAATTTATTTTCACAAACCTAAAGCTTTTTTCAACAAAAGTTTCTTTTTCAGTAATCGATTAAAAAATACGATAAATAAGATCGATTCTGATCAAATGAGGATGGAACCACATTTAGAAGATGCAATTTACAGAGATGTAACTTTCTGCATAGAGAATCATTTACGTGCAATAGAGTTTGTATTTTAAAATATTTTTTTACGAAATAAAATTTTCGACAGAAAAATCCCACTCAGGGAAATTCATGAATTATAAATTTACTATTAAAACAATTTTGTAATTGTATTGATTCGGGAATTTTATCATTCAAAGATTTTCTTTTATGGGAATTTTACAATGTCGGGAATTTTATTTCCGGAATCTTTCAGTCGCCCCCAATTAAAAAGTTAATTAGATTAATTTCTTAATTAAATCAGGTTTTCTGAAACAATTGAATCCTGTTTCTCGCCCTGTTTCTTCTTTATAATGGGATTAAGCGTCATTCTGATAAGCACTACCCTAATTGAGGTACAATTACTATTTTTTATTGCTCTTTTTATTTTAGGAATTTAAAATTAAATTTATTTAGAATTATTTTTCAGATTGTCGTGCATTTAGGTGAAATTGATGATGCTATAAAATTTGGTGTTTATACGGTTGGAGTGATTGTCGACCTCTATTTTAATAATTTACCTGCCCAAAAGCTAATGGATTACAGCACTTCTATTCCAGACCACATGTACGTATTTTTATTAAATTTTATTTATTTGCAATCTTGTAATTTTGTTTTAAAATTAAAAAAATAGACTTGAAGGAACGTGGTATCGAATGCCTCTAAAATCAAAAAAGTTATTATTAATGATTATGATGAGAAGCAAAATTCCTTGTAAATTAACAGCTGGAAAAATGTACGTCATGTCCTTAAATAATTTTGCTACGGTAAATATAATTTTATACATATCTTAGGATTGAATTTTTTTAATTAAATATTTTATAGAAAAATAGACATTGAATTTATTTATTTTTTCAGGTTCTTCAAAATTCACTCTCTTATTTTACACTGCTGTCTTCGCTGAGATCTTGAATTTCAAAAGTCTGAAATTAAATATAATAAGAAAATTTTTTAAACATTTTTTAAATCTTTACATTTTATTCCATAAACTAGTATAATTTTAGGAATCAAATTATTATTTAGTTTCGTTTTGAAAAGTTAAATTTTGATCACGTAAGAAGCTGGTTGAGTCTACGTCATCTGATCACGGCAATTTTCATGCCGAAATGGGATATGGCTACAATTCAGGATACATGATTTTTTGATAGTGAAAAAAATCCCACAAAATATTTTTCAAAAATCTAAAAAATGGCGGACTCATGCGACTTTGAGTTTTTTGGCAACTTTTTGTTTAAATGCGATGTCTTTGGTTCTAACTGACCGATTTAACTTTTTGAGGTCTCAATTTAATTTAGTTTTAATTTAGTTTAAGAAATTAATTTAATATTTAGTGTCGTTTTGAGAAGTTAAATTTGTTAAAAAACCATTTTTATCATGTAAAAAGCTGGCGTAGTCGACGTCATCTAATCGCGGCCATTTTCATGTAGGAATGGGATTTGGCTCCAATTCAGGATATATGGTTGTTTTTTACAAAAATTCGAAAAAATGACGGACTCATGGGAACTGTGAATGTGTTGAAGTTTTGTTTCTTCCAATCTACCATGTCGTAATTATAGTATAGTAGAGTTGTTTCTTTTTCTTATCGTCTCTTGCTTTCAGTATAATTTGCAATCCCTTTTCTCTCAGAGATAGCGTATCATCACCAATCATATCCAGTAAAATTGTTTCAGGGTGTGCGCAGAAACTATTTCTTTCAATGACTTCGTATACCAGCATTCTTGAGTGATCCGGAAGGTATTTTGAACGGACGATCATTTCCCAAACGTGTTTTGCAGCAAACTGTATTGTCGGTTTACTTCTGATTAGAAATCAGCACGGTGCGTAAACTCTAAGAATGAAAGTCACCAATAATATCAGGTTTTCTTATGGATTTTCTGTGAAAACTTAAGAGTCATAGATCACTATTACCAGTTCTTAATCAACGTGCATGATTCAGTGTGCCAGGATTAAGAGCTGCGAGATCAGGTGGACAGTTTCCAGAAGCGATTGCACGGCATATTCGTAACAGATATTTTTGATCTGTTCTAAGATCTTTAAGAACCTCCACTGAAAGTTCTGGTACTTCTGCTTTAAATACTTTGAAGTTGACAATAGGCAACTGTTCGCCATTTTCTAATACTCTACCTATTGGACCCGATAGCGTGTTTGGTCCACGAGTCTTACCGTCAATTGCATATATCAGGCGACGTAAAGATAACCCATTGCAGTGTAACAGGCAAACTGACCATTGCATGGGTTTCTTTTAAGGTGACCTCTAAATGTCTGACAACTCCACCTACGCTTCCTGTGTTAACTAGCGTTCCATCAAAACCAACAACTGGAAGGTTTTCAATCATTGCTTGTTTCTGCACGAAAAATTCACATATACTTCCGCGAATACTCGATGCGTGACCAGAAGATGGAGTAAAATGATGCAGGTATTCGTCACATGGTTGCTTGATGAGAGAAGTATGCTCTTGTTTGATCCTTTTTCTATGCCAAGTGTTCTACACTTTTTTTTAACGAGCGTTACATTCTTGCGGCCATCAAAATAAAGGCATTTGAACCTCCTTTCTCAAAAAGCTGAATATAAAGGAATCGTTGCATAATATCTGCGTACGTTCCCAGGAAACAAAAATCCATTCACTTGCGTTTGAATGGGTTTCGATGACTTTTGAATTGCGTATCTGTCACTGGAATTCCAGATTGTCACCCATTGGTTAGGCTGACTTTTGAATGAGAACATGAGTTTTTTAATGGGCAAATGTATTTTTTTCTGAGACCCATTCCGCAGCAATCATGAATGGGTATTATCTGATTCAGGAACAATAGTTCCGATAGAAAATTATTCATTCAAATAAAAAACGTTTAATTTGAATAGTTTAAATTATTTACTAAAAAATATTTAGATGGACAACTTTTGAGAAAATCCTGGCATACACAACCTACATTTATAAATAGACTATTTATTTTCAGGCATTTTAATTGATTTTGTTGAACATCGTTTTTCACGTATTTGCATCACACCACATCTGAATGTTGAAAATTTATTTATATATTTTATACAATAAAAAATGAATTTATTTGTTTAATTTACGTTTATAAAATTTCGTTATCATTGAAAGTGAAAGATTAATAAGTTACAATCTTTAGGTTATGAAACTTCACATTCACCTTATATCAATCTCAAATTCATAAAAAGTATTACTCATATTTTATTTTATAGATATTATCTTTAACAAAAATGCAGGTATTGAAATCCTAAACATTTGGATGTTTGGGATGCAAATAGATATGAACGGATTGCGGAGTTTGTTTCTGATACGTGTATTCCCTGCAGTCATTAGCATGTGCATTGAATAAGTGAATGGTACGGACGCTTTAATTGCAAATCTTATAATTCCTGCAGATGATAATTTATTGAAATTATTTTAAAAAGAATTACAACTTCATAATTATTGAATTTAGAAATAAATTGTTGCATCAATTATGATCAATTATGATATTATTTAATTTATTTATTTAATTATTTAATTTCTTTCAACTTTGTTTAATCTGCACTTTCCAATCAAAATTTATTACTTCATACTTCTCATTCGGAACAATTCACTGTTTAAAATTGTAATTTGCATATTCCACTCAGTTTAAAATCACCTGAGGTACCTACACTTGGCATATTCACGCTCATTCAAAGTTGATATGTGTGCATCGTATTTTTACCATTGGATGTGATCTTCTAATACCACCATTTTATTTTGAATTTCAACCCATTCATGTGCACATTATTGAATCGTAGAATACCCTTAGGAATTATTTCAGGTTAGTCAGTCTCATTCAACTCTATTCAGTCAGCATTTTAAGGAATGTGGAATGGCAGATTTAAGGCACCGTGTACACGCGACAGATTAAATATGTGGCCAACCGATTGGATTTTCATTCTTTCAATCTGCAAATGATAGATACGCAATTAAAACCAAATCGCTTTCTATCGGTTCTTTTTTCCTGGGTATCAGAGCGAATATACGTATATTGCTGTAACTGGATGAAAGTAATTCGATCAGGGAAAATACGTAGTCTAATATGCGACACCCCTTACCATCATGAGGAAAGTAACATCTCAAATAAAAAATTGAAACTTTTTTACACAACCCTCTCGAAAGTTGAACTTTCCGTGTCTATAAATTATGCACAAAGGAACTCATTGCAGTCGACGGTCTGATCTTACTGTTTTAAGTTAGTTGAAAATGTTACACGATCGAGTTATTTTATTAATTTTTTCTATTTATCACGTTTTCCATTTTTATAACCTTTTTTTAATTACTATATACAGTACTAAATAAGAATATATATTTTTACTAAGCTTGTGTGTCCTGGGGCAATCTTTCAAATATTAATTAACAATTTTATATTATTTTTGCCATCATGAAATTGCATACTTTTTATAGCTTTCATTAATTTCTCAATGAAAAAGAAATAAGTGAAGGTAAGTCAGAAAATCCTGGGGGGGGGGGCGATCACCGATTACGCCATCATTGTAGATCCGCGCCTAGCTAGTTGTTATTCACAATTGAATTAGAAAATACCTTTTGATTTAGAGAAAATTCAAAGTATATTTTGCGTACGGAAAAAAAGCTTTCCAATTAAAATAAAATTCTTTAGACACTGAATTGCATACGTATTCAAACTGACGCTCATTCGAGGCAAATAATTTTTACTGAGTTTTCTAAGCAATTGCAATTTTGCACGGAAAAGAAAAAAATATATTACCAAAAAAAATTTGGAAAATCGAAAACAGAACTCTGTTGAAAAGTAGCGCATTAGGACCCGGAATGCAATTTGTTTGAACTTTGCTCAAACAATACGCCTGTTGGGTATCGGCGACAGCGCCACCAATTTGGAAATATTAGGAAGAAATTTGAATTTCAATTTAATATGAACGAAAAATCTTATAGTCAACAATTAATTTTTAACTGAATATTTACATCTTTGCTTAGAATGAAATGATATTCACTGCTTTTTTTCATAAACATTGCCCAAAGAAATTCAAGATACCCAATAGTTCGCGTGTCAGATGGCACTTTTGTCAAAGTCACAGAGGTACCCTGCAGGCGTATTAGTTCTCTGAATGTGCAAATCACCCTCAACCCTGTCATTCTCCTCAGATACTGTAGAGATTATCCTATCGCTTTCACCTAACCCACCTGATGATTTTGACTTTGGAGATCCTACAGGAGAATCTTTGCTATTTATTCTAGCTTTCTTGGGAGGTGACGCTTCGTCTGCCTCCCTTATAGATTTTGTTGAATGGCGTTTCCTAGCTACAGGCGGCATTTTGTAAATAAAATTGAAAAACTTACAGTATTGTGCTGGTTCGCGCCAATCAATAAAGTTCAAAAATAATCACTTACATAATCAACACTAGTTCAAAAGAGTCTGGTCCAGCAAAGTCTGAAGTTCCTGGAAATTGATGAAGGTCCTTGAAAATGATGACGTCCTCCTTTATCACATAGAGTCCCTCTGGCCCTTTCTATGTCCCTCGGTGCTGTAAACCTTTTCCGTACCGGGCCAGCCTAACGTTGCTGTAACCCTCTTCCGTTCTGGGCCAGTAATCTCGTTCTGGTAGTATTCCTTCGATGATCTTGAGATTTATTAATTGTGCGTACAAAGTGCTTTAAGCTCGCAGTTGACAGAAGGAATTAATTCGTGGAATCTTCCTCAACTGACTATGACCTCGGTGCAATTGGCAACATCCTAGCTACTGGGAGTAAAACCACGCAAAACCCTGGTAGAAAGTCGCGACTTTTCTCAAAATTCAACGTGAGCTCTTTTATAGTTTATTAAATTTCACTGTTTATTTAAAAAATATTCTTTTACTTCACTTCGTATTGTTCATTTTTGTCCTTGCAGTTCACGTCACGGAAAGTTTTCAAATATAAAATATTACCGCTCTACTCTGTCGATAATTTAGTCTTGAGCGATAGTTGAAGGCCGGGATGCAAGAACCGGGAGAACGCTCGAAAAGTTGAAAAAGTATTGTCCAAGTGTCTTGTGATATCCAAATTTTAAAGTTCAAAAAAATAAATTTAAAAAAATATTGACTTGTACAAAATATTAAAATGGAACTTTCTTCTATTTAAAGTTTTTCTTCCCGATGTATATTTTTCATAATAAAATTGAAAAAGTGGGGAAAAAATGTTCCCAAATTCAATTATTTTTCAAAGCATAAATCGTCTTTACTCAGACACGTTTTCTTAGCTTCGGCGAAGAAAAGTATCGAGGGAACTTCAGATTTGAAACAACTTCCAGTGAGAAATTTTTTCCTCACTATTGAAGGAAGATTTCTGGAAATTTTTAGATCAATTCATTAATAATTGGCGGAAATATCCATTTTGTAAGAAAGTACGCGACGCCGTCTACGACTCTCGGAGAAGGAGAAGGAGAAGGAGAAGGAGAAGGAGAAGGAGAAGGAGAAGGAGAAGGAGAAGGAGAAGGAGAAGGAGGTGACTGTTTTCAGTTTGTTCTTTTAAATTTTCTGGACTTTTGTAAATGACAATCTCCTATTGCGGAATAATAATTTAAAAAATGTATGTATCAAAGAGAAAATTTAAATTCATAATAAATCTTCAATTATAAAGGCAAAAATTCATTTCTTAACTTTTTGAGTACATGTTTATATGTGTTTATTTATTAACAAAGTTTGAGAATTTTCCGACGATATTTGTATCCTCATGTTTCTAAACATCATTGATAGAAGAAAAAATTTTAATTGTAAATGAATTTATAAACTTTTTCACACATTCAAAGAGATTAGAAAAATTGAATTATAGGTGGAAACTTATAATATGTTAATTCACGATGTGTTAATAATGTCGATACATTTTCTTTTTTTTTTTAATTTTCCAGGATTCAAGAACATTTTAAGAAAACATTGAATTATCAAAAAGAAAACATGAAATTATTCCAAAGATATTTATAAATTTTTAAAGGATTCGAAAATAAATTAATTGTGGAGGCGAATCCAAAAAATAGAAAAGAAATGTAGATTTCCAAAAATTTAAAAGGAAAAAAGCTTTTTCAGAGTGTTCAAAGGTTTCAAGAGACTAGAATTATTTTTTTAAGACTTCTCGGAAAAATGCAAAAGAATTTTTCGTTTAGTAAGGCGAATCGGAAGAAAAAATTTTAAAAGATTTTGAAACATTTGAAATGATTTCTTAAAAGTTCGAAGGAGAATGTAGAATATTTTAAAGAAAATATTTAACTCTTGCCAGATAACCAAAATAAAAAAATTCAGCGGATTCGAAGGATATTAGAACATTTTTTAGAGATTTTAAATCATTTGTACTTAGAAAGATTTTCAAAAATTTTAAGCAAAATGTAGATTTATGATGGTTTCAAACAAAAATTTAGAACATTTTCAAGAATTCGAAAGGTTTCAGGAGAATAAAAAATCTGTGAAGATTTCGAAATTAAATTTTCAAGCTTTGTAAGGATTTGGAAAGGCTTTTAAATAATAAAAGAACTTTCTTATGACTCATGGAAAAATTGGTTACGCCTTTTTGTTTTGAAAAATTAATTTAAAGTGGATATTTTAATATATTTCAAAACATTTTATAATATTTTAAAGATTGTCAAAAAATAATTCAAAAGATTTAAAGACAACTTTTATGATGTTTAAGAATTCGAAAAAACTCGAATCATTTCAAGACTGTTTTATTTATTTATTTTATGTCTAGGTTAGTTATTGCAACTGTTTTTTATTCATCATCAAAATATTTTTTGATCAGAATATTAGCCATTACATTTTTTGACCCGCCTCATCCCATCCTATCACTTCTCATTTATTTCCCTTTTCCTTTGCCTTCCCTTCCTATCCTGTGCTAGCCCTTACCTGCCCTTCCCATCCAAACCTATTTCCTCCCTATTCCTTTCCTTTCCCTTCCGTTCTTATCCTATCCTATCCCATGCCTATTTATTTTATTTCCTTTGACATCTGAACCTAGTCCCTTCCTATTCCTTTCCCTCCCATTCCCACCCAATCCTTCCCCATCCCTATTCCTTTCCTTTCACATTCTATCCTATACCGTCTCTATTCCTTTCCCATCCCATCCAATCCCATCTTATCCTTATTCCTTTCATTTCATTTCCCACACCACACCAGCCCATCCCATCCAAACCTATTCCTGCCCTATTCCTTTCCCTTCCCTCCCAATCCAATTCTATCCCATCCCTACTCCTTTCTCATCCCATTTTTCCAATCATATCCCACCCCTATTCCTTTCTTTTTCCATCCAATCCTATCCCATTCAACCCCTATTCCTTTCCTTTCCCATCCCTTACCCCATACTATCCCATCTCTATTCCTTTGCCACCCCACCCCATACAAACCTATCCCCTCCCTATTCCTTTCCTTTCCTTTTCCATCCCATTTCTCCAATTCTTTCCCATCCCTATTCATTTCCCACCCCATCCCATAGAAACCTATTCCCTCCCTATTCTTTTTCTTTCCCTTCCCCTTGCATCCAATACTATCCCATCCCTATTCTTTTCCTTTCCCATCCTATTTTTCCAAACGCAGTTTGTGATTATGGGCTTGAGGGATTATATCTTCAAGGGTTTAAGGGTTTAAGGCTTTAAGGGATTGAGGGGTTATGGGTTAATTGGAATTAAGTGGTCAATCCATAGAGGATTTATTGGGGTTTTTGGCCTATTTTGTAAGGTTATGGAAAATCCTGAAGTGATGGGGTTACATGGACCCTCAATTTAGATTCAGCGACCCCGCAAACATATGATAGACATAGCCAGACTCCAGGGGTGATTTTTTCGATTTTTTTTGTGGAGTTGTATTATTTTTTTCCTAAAATCGAAAAAGGATCAATATTTATTGATTTATTAATTCGAAAGATTGTATTTGATTATATTTATGAATATTAAAAAAAAATTTAGGGTTTTGTGGTCCAGCGGAGAAACCATTATAGTTTAGTCAGGTGTCGGTCCATCCGTCAGTTAGTCCGTCGTACTTTCTTTCTCTGGAAGGGGGTATAGGGAAGTAAGGGGGAGGGAAAGTCAGGGGCAAGGGACTAAAGATTAAGTGAGAAGGGTGAATAAGGGGCGGAGAGGGGGGAGAAGAAGTGGTGGAAGGATAAATATGTCATGGGAGCATAAGTGCAGAGGTAGGGATGTGGAGGGTGTTCAAATAAGAGGAAGAGGTGAGGGGAAGTGGGATGGGGTAGAAAATAGCTAATAAAGGCTAGTATGGGAGGGGAATTAGGCCATGATAGTTATAGAGGAGGGGAGTGGGGTAGAGGTAGTCAGTGTCTGGATATGCTGGGTCGTGGAAGGGTGGGAAGTGGTGTAGGGGAGGAGAATCCGAATTATGTGGAGAGGAGTAAATGGAGAGTGGATAAGAGTGAAGGGGATCATAAGGTATGACGGAAAAGGATATGATCTAATTGGATAAAGTACGATAGAAGAGAAAAGAAAGGGGAGTGGAGATAAGGGAAAGGGTAGTGGAAAGAAGGGAAGGGGAAGTGATAGGAGAAGAAGGGAGATTCGGAGGACATAACTTATGTTTTATTACGCTACGAAAACTTTTTTTGCACTTTCCGATCGGAAATTAGTATAGTGGATCATTTTTCATGGTTTCTATGTGTTCAAGTATTCAAACGAAATGCAATTGGAGTTTCGCATATTGATATTCGCAAGCGCAATGTATCTTATCGTGGGCACCTGATATGAATAATGTATAGGGAACGACTCTTATAAAGGCTCAAAGTGGTGCGAACGAACTTTAAGCTCCCCTTTCCTCTGTTTCCGTTTCAAGTAGGAGTAATATGCCAATAAGCACCAGGTCTGTTAAAGCCGCGACTCAAGACAACGTTTCGATATCAGAGAGAAACTACAGAATGTAGAACAGACCAACCACAATTAGACAATTGGTTGGTTCTACTAGAAGGACTTGAAGATTTTAAATTTCAAATAGACTCCAACAAACTTGGAACTGCTCTCGCAAGGATTTCTCTGATCTAGTTAGTTACACAAGACTACTGAATTTTTTAATGCGAAAAACTTAGTTAGATCATCTACACTGAAATCTGTTTTATTTTGCTTTAAAAATTTAGAATTTAATTACTGAAAGGTAAAGTAAATTAAAAGGATTCAATAATGCAATATTGGGTCTGAAAACTTTGAAACTTGAATTAAAATTGAGATTCTTACAATTTAAAAACTTCAGAATAAAATAAATTGGCAATGGAATCACAATAAGATCCCAAATAAAGGCGTACTGAAGTACTTGAAATAAGACCAATCGGTACTTATTATAAGTAGGTTCCAATTTTTCTCAAAATGGTTTAAAAGTTCAAATAGTGACAACAGCACTCGAAAAGTTTAATTTCAGAAAATTTACACATCTGCTCATAGATTTTTCATAGCAAAAGGGTAAATTCAAGTACAAAACAAATTCAATATGTTTTCTGCTTCAGTAGGACTTTTTGAGATAAATGTATGTTTTATTTTTAATTTTTTTGAATTCAACTTCATGTCCTAACATATTTCAAAAACAATCCTTTTGTGTCCCAAAAGATATACAAAATATTATTGCAAAATTTATTTTGGGACAAAAGTACTAGAAAAATCCCATTTATTATTCTTAAATTTTTACAATTTCAAATTTTAGTCCAGAAACTAATTCAAAAATAATCTTTTCATGAAAAATTTTTCTAGAAAAAAAGTACTAAAAAAGAGAAAGAGAATTTAAACCCAGATACAATTTAAGAACGTCTTGTTTCAGCAGAACGTTTCAAAAAGAAAACTGCTTGAAATGTTCCTCCTAATGTTTTTGTTCAATTTTTATTATTTTAATATATTTTCTTTGTCAATTTTTTTTCACTGAAAAATTACAAGGACGTAAAATATTCGAAATGGCGGATATGTTAAAATCTTCAAATTAGAAAATTCTCGAATGATAAAATTCCCGATAATAGATAATTCTCATAATAAAATTTCTGACATTCTGAAACATCCGATACTGTAGAACCTCCGATAGCATGAAATTCTCAAATCTTCACAATTAAAAAATTGTTGAATAATAAAACAATAAATAGTTAATAAAATACTTTCATTTGATAAACAAATTTTTTGTTTCCTGTATTATTTTGTTATTTAACCATTTTTTAATTGTTTAGATTCATAAATTTAATAATTCGGGAATTAGCCTATTATCAGAAATCTTTATATTCGGTATTATTATAAATTGCCCAAATTTTACTATTCCAGAATTTTCCGATTGAGGAATTTCAAATTGTTGTCAATTTTATAATTTCAGGAATTTTCTATTACGAATATTTTCCCGAAATCTTACAGTGTCGGGAATCTTATTTATCAGGATTTTTCAGTCCTCAAAAAGTTAAAAATCCGTCCTGATTCAGCAGTATTTTCGAAATTACTGAAATAGAATAATTTTTTTAAATTTTAACAAGTGCTCATAGAATTTTCACTTTTAAAAAATTCTACTTAAATAGGAACAAGGTATCAACAAATTCTTTCTATTTCAGCAGAATGTTTTGGAAGATAAATCATATTAGCATCTGTAACAAATTTTTTTAATAAAATCAGACAGAAACCAAAGTTTATTTATTCATCTTAGACTTTTTAAGTACTTTTTTCACCAATAATTTCTCCACTATCGGGAGTACTTTTGAACTTTTTAGGGTTTTTTAGCACTGGACAGAAGACGCATGAATATCCTCCAAATTCTATTTTCCCGGATATTTATTTTACCAAAAATCGTTTGACCGAATAGCAATATGCTATGATTTGTATTCATCCTAATTGCCAAAAAATGTAATTTTGATTTTTCCGAATGACTTTGATTATTTTAGGTAAAATAAATATAAGGGAAAATAGATACTATCGTCCTAAATGTTGATCAGCAGAACTGATTGTAAACATTTGTGATACTATCATTATATTTCAACAGTTTATAAAAAATCAAGTTCCAAACGTAATTCAAGTGAATTATTCTACATATAATTATAATTAAATAATATATTCAAAGCACCATTGAAAAGTTTCAACACCTCTTCTATTGGAAATGGAATGAAATTTAAAGAACTAAACAATTGTCGGATGGAAATGTTATAATTGTGATGATTCTGCTCTGCATTTTTCAGAATAGTTATTTTCCGGAGAAACATAATCTTAGTATATTTTAGCCAGATCTATGGGATTCACATGCTGCTAGTGCGGAAACAATGTATCAATTTTACATGAGCGCACATTGAGCTGGCTTCCTGCAAATATCCTTTTCCTGTGTTTTCGCGGATACGACTGCTATTTCCAGAAAAATTGATAGTGTGCGATGCATCGAAGAGATCATGTTTCAAAAATACATTTTCATCTTAGTATTTGTAGGAACTTTCAATTTCACTTTACTTCAGCAAATTAAAATTTCACCTTTCCACCAAACTGGATGAAACATTTAAAATTGCTGAAGTAAAACGTGAAGAATTAATGTCGAAATTAATTATTCTAATTAATAAAACACCATGAGGATAGATAGGTGTTGAATAGTACATTTATTGATTTTATGGTTCTGGCCAGACGTAATTTAGTAAAATAAATTCATCCTAATTATTGTTTATCTACTGACCATAGAAACTCTTTAGTTAGATGTTACAATAGGCTTTTCTTCCCTCGAGGTTGGACTTCATCAGCTCAAAAATTAATAGCTGTTAAAGACATTTTATAGATTATCAACATTTTTGATTAAGCCCATGAGAAAAGTTTGGGGTAAGACCGAAACTTTCGTCAAATATAGTTTTCATTTTATAGATAACACAAAGAACATATGTACTACTCCTGAAGATTATGAGTTAATGTCGCTTGAAGTCACATCGCTTTTCACTAATGTATCAACTAAATTGGTAGTATCTAATGTGAATATCCAGTGAAAGAAAATTAAAGAACACAGTAGCTTCGAAAATTATGCTTTCAACAACCTTTTCGTGTTTTGTTTCAATAATGCATATTTTATGAGTAATAAATATTATAGACCGATTCATAATGTTCCAATGAAATCACCAATTCAAGCTAGAGAAGTGGAATTAGTTATGGAAAATATAGGGAATAAAATATTGAAAACACTTTCATATAAACTTAAATTCATTATAGATGCTTCGATGAATGGAAGAAGGAGAAATTGTTGTCGACTAATATTGAAAAACTTTTTACCACCAAAATTACAAGAAAGTACAACTTCTTTTTATTATTGAGATGAATTTCGTACTTTTTTTGTACTTTATTGTACTGTAATGTGTGCTTCTATAATTTAACTTTAAAGTAATGCTAGAATATCCAAAGATAATGATGAATAATCGTTATTAAACAACAAAAGACGTAACATTTGAAGTTTTTTAAAAATATATAGCAATCGATTGGACACCATATATGTCATTTTAAATTATCTTATTGCAACATTCCCCATATTTGTCATCCTAATCATATTTGCCAATCTTAATGTTTCACTCTAATTAAAATACTTTTGAATTTTGAGCTTTTAAATTCAAGGCTTTAAAAAATGTTTATTCAAATGCTCAATAATTTATATGTATAAAATGTATGGTTTTAAAACTTTTCAATTGAAAAGTTTTCAATCAAAAGCCATTAAACTACGACATTTTAAATTTAAACTTTTATATATTGTACAGTTGAAAGATTTGATAAACAGAAATCCACGCTATCATTTTCAATCTTATGAGTTGAAGAAAACAAAAAAATTCAAAATTATGTCATATTAAGCAATTATCAGCTAGAAATATTAGTTTATACATTAACATTTTTTTTCAAATCCTTTCAAATATTCTTTTGAAAATTTGATTTAAAAAAATCATTTAAACATTTTTTAGAAATCTAATTATAATTTTATTATCTTGCAACTTGAAGTTTTTCTACAATTTTTTGAAAATCCTGCAAAAGTAAAAAAATTACTACAAAATCTTCCAGGTTCTTTTTTTTTTAATTGAAAATCTTATAAGGCATTCTTTTAAAAGTAATTTTTCAACAACAACAAAATTTTAATTTTTGGATTGTAGAAACTTATACTTTATTCTTAATCTTTTCACTTTTCTTTTAGAAAATAAAAGAAAAAATTAGCAATTTGTATTAAACTGTATTTTTTGGTCAATTACAAATCCTATTCAAATAATTTTTAAATATAAAATAGAATATTTTTGACCATTTAATTTGAAATTTTTTATCAAGGATGAGTTTTTGTGTGAATATTTAACGATATTTCACTTTTTATTTAAAATTATAAATTACATATTAAAAACTAAACAATTTCAAACTGAATTATTAGAAATAGAAAGCCTTGAATCGTTAATATTTCACATTGTTAAATTTAAACTTTGAACGTTGCAATTTTAATTATTCTATTTAACAAATTTTTAATATGTAAATAAAATTATTAAATTTTGATGCATAAGCAACAATTAAACAATTATCAATTTGTGAAAAGTTTAAGTTATTTCAAGAGATATTTACAAGTTTTGAGAAGGTCCATACTTAATTTATAAATGGAAATTATTTCGAAAATTAAGCAAATAAATTTAGATTTTTTTAGACTTCGAGATAAAATTTTCAAGCTTTTCAAGGATCTTTAAAGGTTTCAAGAAAATAAAAAAAAGTTCTTAAGTTTGATGAGAAAATTTTGAATGATTTTTCATTTTGAAAAATTAATTTTTAAAGAACGTTTAAAATGTTGAAAAATTTTATTTGAATAATAAATGACAATTGAACAATTACTAATTTGGAAAATAATCAAGTAAGTTTTAAATATAATTAATAAATAAAGGTGCAAGGGCAAGAGCCTTTAGAAGATTTTATTTTTTTTAGAAGTTTTGAAAAGATTAAAAGATAATTAAAAACGTGAAAAGATTTCAAACTAGTCAGAAAACAGTGTAGATTTTTGAAGATTTCGATGAAAACATTTATAAGCTTTTTAGGCATTTTGCAAGATTTCAAATGAATAAAAAACTTGTATCAAATTTCTTGGAAAAACTATCAATAATTTTTTGCTCCAAAAATTGATTTAGGAAGAATATTTAATGAGATTTCCAAAATTTTCAAAAAAGAATATGGATGATTTTAAGGTCGTTCTTTTACTTGTGCAGGATTTTCAAACCATTGTAGGAAAAATTGGAATTCCGAGATAATAAAATTATTATTGGATTTCTGAAAAATTTTTAAATGATTTTTTCAAAACAAATTTTCAAGAGAACATTTAAAAAGATTTCAAAACAAATGTTAATGTATAAATTAATGTTTCCAGTTTGGAATTGCTTGAAATGATATAATTTTGACATTTTTTTTCTTTTTCTTTAATTCATAAGTTTGAAAATGATAGCGTGGATTTCTATATCTTAAATCTTTCAACTGTAAATTGTATAAAAGTTAAAATCTTGCAGTTTAACGGCTTTTAATTAAAAAATTTTCAATTGAAAACTGTTAAAAGCTTCCATTTTATACGAGTATAATAATGAGCGTTTGAATTAACATTTTTCAAAGCTTTAATTTTGAAAGCTCAAAATTCAAAATTGTTTTACTTTGAGTGTTTTAATTTGCGGTTCAGTTTCTATAGCTTCAAGTGAGCAAATTTTTATCTTCAAGACTTCGAATATTTTAATTTCAGTTATCGTGTTCAGTTCTTCCTCAATTGTTCAATTTTTATTTGCAGTAAAAAAGTTGTTCTTTTCCGTCCTAGGGTGACAAATATTGAGATTATTGCAATGAGATAATTTTTAAATATCATATATGGTATCCAATTGATTGCTATATATTTTTAAAAAACTTTAAACGTAAGGTTTTTTGTTGTTTAGTAATAAAGATTGTTCGTTATTGTCTTTTATTATTCTATCATTTCTTTAGAGTTTAAAAATAGAAGCTTTTTCTTAATAGCTATCATGTACACGTCTCAATTTTACATTGTCTCATTGCAATATCCTGAATATTTGTCACTCTAGATCCAAAAAGAACAACATTTTAGCTGCAAAACATGTAAATTCCTGTAGATTCTTTTAGTTGTAATTTTTTGTAAGTTCTTATAGAAAATTAAAACTACAATTAAATACAACAATGTACTAAACTAGCTGTAAATTCGATCTCAAGTGTTTGCACTTTATCTGTATTTATCTTTATATGTTGCTCATTTCACGAGCACTTTGCTTCCCGTTAGCAAACGTATTTGCTTCCTCGTAGAGGAAGCATTCATGGTTTTTTAAATAAAAGACAAACTAAAATTTTCATTTTGATCAATTTGAGAATAGAAATTAACAAAAAATACAAAATTACAAAATAATACAAAACAATTTTAAAATACAATGACAAATGAGACAAATCAAATTTTGTATTTAAAATGGTAATTTTTCGAGCAGAAAAAGGGAAGGGGGTAATTCGATCGCATCCTATCCCTTTGCCAGCTTTATGCTAAGTTAATTTGAGTTAAGAGTTAAGTAATTTAGGTTTTCAATTTGAAAAAAAAAAACTTTTTGTTGATGAAAAAAATGTCACTATAAAAAACTGTTTACTGTTCAATGAAATGTATCAATATTATAAGACAATCGATTTGTCTCGAATCAACAGATCTTTTCTATAATCACATCTACTTTATATTAAGAGCATGAGGAAATTTTGACTATGAAAATAGATTTTTAATATGATATGAATAACTGAGACGTCACATTGAAAATGTGTGAAAATATGAAAATATTAAAAATATTTGAAAATATTAAAATATTTGAAAATATAGACAATATAGAAAATATTTGAGAATATGAAAATATTGAAAATATTCGCAAATATTTGAAAATATGAAAATATTGAAAATATTTTAAAATCCCTTCATAATCCATTGAAATCGCTTGGAAAACCTTGAAATTTTATTTAATATATTTTCCAAAGTTCTCTAGAAATTCCTTAAAATCATTGGAAATCTTACAAAAGATAACTTCCTTAGTCTTCAATCAAATGTATTATCATTATAGGTCTATCGATTCCTCTCGAATTAAGGAATCCTTTTTATATTTGTATCAACTTTGAATTATGTTAGTGGAAAAAGTTTTACTATAAAAGACCGTACTTTTAAATAGTATGCATTACCATAGCTTCCTCACTCTTCAACAAAATATAGCAATATTATAGGTCAATCGACTTTTTCTGGAACCAAGGAATCTTTTATGTTCTTGTATCAACTTTGAATTATGTTAATGAAAAAAGTTTTACGATAAAAAGCCGATTTTAAAAATATATAAATTACAACAACTTCCCTTTCCTTCAATGGAATGTATTGATATTATAGGTAAATCGATTCGTCTCGAACCAATGAGTCTTTTATATTCTTGCATCAATTTTGAATTATGTTTATGACAGAAGTTTTAATATAAGAAACCGATTTTTAAAATATCATCAGGAGCTAAAAAAAAATCCAATAAATATTTTTAGAAATTCTTTCGGCAGTTTCAAGATAATTTACACACATATAAACATCTGGAAAATTTCTTAGAATATTGTATTAGACATTTATAAATTGCGGAAAGTTTGATTGGGTGAATTTAAAAATTTTGAAAAATGTGACCATTGTAAAGCTAAAAGAAGCAAAATTACAAACAAGTACAAAATTCGTCTTAATAATAGAAAAAAGTTGTACATTACTCTAATTTTGGTTGTAATTTATTGTATTTATTTGTAGATTCCTGTAAAAATAGTTTTAGTGTTCTGTACTTTTTCGTAAAAATTTTTCCATCAGGGATTTCAATCATATATGCTGAAACCTGTTATAATGAGCTTGTACTAGTAACATCGAAATGAAGGATTTTTATAGCTATTACACAAAAAATAATAATGATCAATTTATTTATGTTGAAAAAGTACTTCCTCAAGAAACAAGAAATTTGGAAATGAAAATCCTTGTATCTGAAGATGACAGTGCGGGATTGAAGAAAATGTAAAACCCAGTTAAGTAAAACATGTAAATTCCCGGTGAATGTCCGTTCGTGATCAAATAAACGAGAAAGATCTAGGGATATGTATATGCTGTCACAATGACGGACATTTTAAGCTGCGCGGAGATTATGGTACTTTCACCCTTTTATCTGTCTGCGGCTCAGCTGCGACTGGCTTTCTTAAGTACAAAGTGGCGAGTAAAGCTTGAAATATACTATATATATATATATATATATATATATATACATACATGAATATATATATATATACATACATACATGCAAAGACCGAGCGCGTAGCGCGAGATAAATATATTATCGAGCGCGAAGCGCGAGAACCAACAGTCGCGCGCCCTAGGCTCGCTCAAACTTGCTAGCGAAGTGAGCCGCGCGCGATGAGAATGTGCCCGCGCGGCGGGCAGATTTTTTTTTCATTTAAAGATTGCCTAATTTAGGAAGCCTTGAATTTAGATTTATGACTGGCAAATTGTTTATATTTCAAAAGCTTCAAAGCATACATGTAAAATTATTCAGTTTTCAATAATTTCAAATAAAAATTATTTAATATCAGACGATTTACGTTTGGAATTATTTAGTTTTGATTGTTTTTAATTCAAATTGTTGAATTCAATTCCCGCATAACATTCCCGAATAATCAAATTCTCAAACAATAAAATTTCCGAATTATAAAATTCCTGAATTGGAAAATTTCCGAATAATAAAATTGCTGAATTATAAAATTCCCTAATTTAAACAGTCGAAATTTTTCACAAATATTACTCATTTATTAAAAATACATTAATCAAATATTTTCAACAAAAAAATCATTATTTTTAATGTTTAAAGTTTCTAAATATATTGTTCAAATTTAAAATGATAATAATGGAAAAAATATATTTCTGAATGCAATTTTTTTTTAATTAATTGTTATTTTAAATTCGGACAATAATTTTAAAAACTTTAAACATTAAAAATACTTTTTTCATAAAAACATTTCATAATTGTACTTTTAATCAATAAATTATATTTATAAAGGAATTTTAATTGTTCAAATTAGGAAATTTTATTATGCAGAAATTTTCCAGTACGGATATTTTAATTCGAGAATTTTCCGTCAGGAATTTTATTATTCGAATATTTTAAAACTCGGCGAATTGCTGTCGGGAATATTATTATTTGGGAATTTTCCAATTCGGGAATATTATAAACTGTTCGGAAATTGTATTATTTGGGAATTTTCTAATTCAGTAATGTAGTTATTCCGGAATTTTCCAATTCGGGAATTTTGTTATTCGGAAATTTTATTACTCGCGAATTTTCCAATTCGGGAATTTCATTATTTGGAAATTTTATAATTCGGGAATTTTCCTTTTCGTAAATATTATATACTGTTCGGGAATTTCATTATTTGCGAATTTTCCAATGCGAGAATATTATAAAATATTTGGGAATTTCCTGATTTACGAATTTTGTTATTCCGGAATTTTGTTATTCAGAAATTTTATTATTTGGGAATTTACCAATTCGGTTATATTAAGAACTGTACGGGGATTTTATTATTCGGGGATTTTCTAATTAAGGAATTTTGTGATTCCGAAATTTTTTATTCGGGAATTGTCCAATTCGGTTATGTTATAAACTGTTCAGAAATTTTATTATTCGGAAATTTTCTAATTCAGGAATTTTTTCATTCGGGAATTTTCCAATTGGGGAATTTTGATATTTTGGAATTTTGTTATTCGGAAATTTCCCAATTTGGGCAGTTTGTTATTCCGGAATTTTTTTTAATGGAAATTTTATTTTTCGCGAATTTTCCAATTCGGGAATTTTATTATTCGGGAATTTTCCTTTTTGTTAATATTACAAACTGTTCGGGAATTGTATTATTCGCGAATTTTCCAATCGAGAATGTCATAAACTGTTCAGTAATTTTATTATTCAGGAAATTTCTAGTTCGGATATTTTATAATTCGTCAATTTTCTAGTAGGAATTTTATTATTCCGGAATTCTGATATTCTGGAATTTTTTTATTCGGGAATTTTCCAATTTGGGAATTTTTTTATTCCGGAATTTCGTTAAATGGAAATGTTATTATTCGCGAATTTTACAATTCGAAAATTTTATTATTCCGGAATTTTCCTTTTCGTAAATATTATACACTGTTCGAGAATTTTATTATTCGCGAATTTTCCAATGAGAGACTATTATAAACTATTCGGAAATGTTATTATTCGGGAATTTTCTTATTCAGGAATTTTGTTATTCCGGAATTTTGTTATTCAGAACTTTTATTATTTGGGAATTTGCCAATTCGGTTATATTATGAACTGCACGGGGATTTTATTATTCAGGAATTTTCTAATTAAAAAATTTTGTTATTCCGAAATGTTATTATTCGGAAATTTTCTAATCCAGGAGTTTTTTTATTCGGCAATTTTCCAATTCGGAAATTTTGTTATTCGGGAATTTTGGTAATTGGAAATTTTATTATTCGCGAATTTTCCAATTTGGGAATTTTATTAGTCGGGAATTTTTCTATTCGTTAATATTCTCAGCTGTTCGGGAATTGTATTATTTGCGAATTTTCCAATCGAGAATGTCATAAACTGTTCGAGAATTTTCTGATTCAGGAATTTTGTTATTCCGGAATTTTGTTATTCGGAAATTTCATTATCCGAAAATTTTCCAATTCAGTTATATTATGAACTGTACGATGATTTTATTATTCGGAAATTTTCTCATTCAGGAATTTTGTTATTCGGGAATTTTATCATTCAGGAATTTTGTTATTCGGGAATTTTCCAATTCGGTTACATTATAAACTGTTCGGAAATTTGATTATTTGGAAATTTTCTAATTCAAGAATTTTTTTATTCGGAATTTTCCAATTCGGGTATTTTGTTATTCCGCAATTTTGTTGTTCGGGGATTGTTTTATGGGGCAATGTCCCAATGCGAAAATATTTTCAACTATTTGGGAATTTTCTAATTCTGGAATTATGTTATTCCGGAATTTTATTATTCAAGAATTTTCCAATAGTAGAATATTATAAAATTTTCGGGAATATTGTAATTTAGGAATTTTGTTATTCCGGTATTTTTTTATACGGAAATTTTATTATTAGGATATTTTCCAATTAAGGAATTTATTTATTCGGGAATTTAATTATTCAAGAATTTTTCAATTCGGGAATATTATAAACTGTTAGGGAATTTCCTAATTCAGGAATGTTTTTATTCGGGAATTTTCCAATTCGGGAGTTTTGTTATTCCGGAATTTTATTATCAGGAAATTTCATTATTCGCGAATTTTCCAATTCAGGAATTTTATCACTCGGGAATTTTCCTTTTCGTACATATTATACACTGTTCGAGAATTTAATTAGTTGCGAATTTTCCAATGCGAGAATATTATAATCTCTTCGGGAATTTTCTGATTCAGGAATTTTGTTATTTGAAAATTTTATTATTTGGGAATTTCCCAATTTGGATATATTATAAACTGTTTGGAAATTTCATTATTCGGAAATTTTGTAATTCAGGAATTTTTTTATTCGGGAATTTTCCAATTCGGGAATTTTGTTACTCCAGAATTTTGTTATTCGGGAATTTTCCCATTCGGGAATTTTGTTATTCCGGACTTTTGTTAATTGGAAATTTTATTATTCGCGAATTTTCCAATTCAGTAATTTTCCTTTTCGTTAATGTTATAAAATGTTTGGGAATTTTATTATTCGCGAATTTTCCAATGCGAGAATATTATAAACTGTTCGGGAATTTTCTGATTCAGGAATTTTGTTATTCCGGAATTTAGTTCTTCGGAAATTTTATTATCCGGAAATTTTCCAATTCAGTTATATTATGAACTGTACGGGGATTTTATTATTTGGAAATTTTCAAATTCAGGAAATTTCATTATTCGGGAATTTTTCAATTCAGGAATTTTCCATTGTCGGGAATTTTATTTTTACGCGTTTTTCAGTCGTCCCGCTGTTGAATTTCAAATAATGAAATTTTCAAATCATTAAATTTGTAACACTTTTAGGTTAGTACGTGCCAAAAATCAGATCTTTAAAAAGAAAATTTTTATGATTTTGAGAATTAAAATAATATTATAAGTTATTTCTTACCATTTACTACTGTTTCCAATTTTGAAGAAAGTAAATAATCGTTACATATAGTTATTTGTTTGAGGATTTTTTTATATAAAATGTTTTAAAGATTCCAGCCATAGGGTCCATGAATCCCCTCCCCCCCCCCTCCCACACACCCCAATCTGACGAAATTCTTACAAGCTCAATTTTTTTCTTGAGTTTATTTAGGGGCCATCAAAAATAACGTGAGACGATTTAGGGGGGGGGGAGGGGTCTTTTTCGGTGAAATCTTACTGTTTCTCAATAAACAATGTAATAGTTGATATTTCAACCAAGAAAAATTTTTATTTTTATATAAAAAACAGTTGTATTGAACTAAGAAGAAAAATTTTTTTAACAAAATAGTTGAATCCTCGACCTAAATTGATACATTTCTAATCAAAAAATTGCATTTTTAACCAAAAAAAGTTGAAATTTCTACCAAAAGATACAAATTTTCAAATAAAAATGACGAATTTTGAACGAGAGTTGAAGTTTCAAACAAAATGTTAAATTTTGATTATACAAATGTTGAATGTCTAAGCCAAAAATAAGAGCTTTTTACAAAACTGTTGAATTTTCAATAAAAAAAATAAAATAATTTTCTACCAAGAAGACAAATTTTTGACAAATTACATAAGTTTTTAACTAAATAGTTGAATTTTTCCACATGAGAAGATATAATCTTTTTACCAAAAATAAAAAAGTTAAGTTTTCATTTGAAAAAATAATTTTTTATAAAAAAGTTGAATTTTCAACGGGATAATATGAATTTGCAAGCAAAAATTTAATTTCCAACTAGAAAGTTAAATTTTCAGTTGAAAAAAAATAATTTTCAACCTTTTACCATGAATTTTCAGCAAAAAAATGTAATGATTGATATTTAAAAAAAATATATTTTAATTTGAAATCGAAAACAGTTGAATTTAACCAATAAAGACGAATTTTCAACAAAATAGTTGAATCCTGAAACAAAAAGAATGATTTTCTACCAAAAAGACGATTTTTCGGCAAATGACATAAATTTTTAACTAACTAAATAGTCAAACTTTTTCACATGGAAATATAAAATATAATCTCGCATCGGAAGGGCAGCAGTGCGCGAGTACTCAGTCGAGTATATTGCGCAATATTATGCATTCAAATTGGAAACGGTTCACATGGGACTTGACCTGTAAATTTGAATCATATAAAAATTAACAATTTTGAAATTATTAGTTATACTTGAGAAAATTCAACCATTGAACTATCAATTCCTAAATTGAGCTCTAACATTGTAACCTTCTAAATTAAAGAAATTATTCAATTACTGAGATATAAATTTCAGATAGTTCTATTTTTATCTATTTTGGTTTTGAACGATACAATTCTTAACTTATTAATTTCAAAACGTTTGATTTAAAAAATTTTAATTAGAATTATTATTTGAAATTGTTTTTATATTTCAATTTGAGTTTGAAATGTTAAATATTTTGGAATATTTTCAAATAAGAAATAATTCACTTTTCAATGCCTAGTTCTAAAATCCTCGAGCTTTTAAGTTTTAAATTTGAAAAATTATTTTCTTGATTTTTTATTGAATTTTTGATTATAAATTCAACGGTTTGGTTAAGAATGTACATATTTTGTTAAAAATTTCTTTTTGAGTTCAAAACTAATTTTTGTAACTTATACTATAACTATTAAATTCTAAATAAACTGACGATAAATATATTATTAATAAGTATTTTATCACGTAGTATCAACTCACATTCAAAGTGATTGGATAGATTTTCAACATAACAATTTTTCCTAAGTTTTAAACTTTTTTCATAAAAAAAAAATATTTTTTTCCATAAGAAATGACTGGTTTCGTAGTTTTAGGTGCTTATATTTTGGGTCCTATGTCAATTTTGGGCCCCATGTCCATATTGGGTCCTTGGACAATTTTCGATCATATGCCAATTTTGGGCCTTATCTCAGTTTTAGGCTATAAGTCTATATTAGGCCCTATGTCAATTTCGGGCCATATTTTTTTCGGCCTTGTATAAAATTTGGGCCCTATACCAATTTTTAGCCCTATTTCAATTTTAGTATGTATATCTATTTTGAGCCCTATGTCAAAATTGGGCCCTTTATCAATGTTGAGCCCTATGCTGAATGTAGGCCCTATATCAATTTTGGGCGCTATGTCCATATTGAGTCCTTCTTCAATTTTAGATCATATGCCAATTTTGGGCGTTATCTCAGTTTCAGGCTATAAGTCCATATTAGGCCCAATGTCAATTTTGGGCCTCATGTTCTTTCGGCCCTATATTAATCTTAGGCCCTATACCAAATTTGAGCCCCATATAAAATTTGGCGCTATTACAATTTTAGGCTTTATGTCTATTTTGGGCACTATGTCAAATTTGGACCCTTTATCAATTTTTGGCCCTATGCCGAATATTGGTCCTATATCAATTTTGGGCCCTATGTCCAATTTTACTCTATGTCCATATTGGGTCCTCGGTCAATTTTGTTCATATGTTAATTTTGGGCTCTATCTCAGTTTTAGGCTATATGTCCATATTGAGCCGCATGTCAATTTGGGGCCACATGTTTTTTTCGGTCCTATATTAATTTTAGGCCCTATACTAAATTTGGGCCCCATACCAATTTTTGGCCCTATTTAAATTTTGGGCTTCATGTCTATTTTGGGCCCTATGTCAAATGTGGGCCCTTTATCAATTGTTTCCCCTATGTCGAATTTGAACCCTATGTCCATATCGGGTCCTTGGTCAATTTTGGTCATATGCTAATTTTGGGCTCTATCTCAGTTTTAGGCTATATGCCCATATTGGACCGTACGTCAATTTAGGGCCATATGTTTTGTTTGGCGCTATATTAATTTTAGGACCTATGCCAAATTTGAGCCCTATGTCAATTTTTGGCCCTATTTCAATGTTAGGCTTTTTGTCTATTTTGGGCCCTATGTCAAATTTGGGCCCCTTATCAATTGTTAGCCCTATGCCTATAGTCGCGGTTTTCTCGAATTTTTCAACTTGTTATAAATTTTTTAGTTAAAGTGAGGCAATGATCAATTAAATTTGACAGGAATAATTGTTGAAACCATTGACTATTATTTATAACAATATTCTCTTATAATAATGCTAGAAAGTTGCAGTTTCTTATCAAAAATTTCACTTTGAAGGGGTTAGTAGCACCGGGCAGAAACCCTTATAGTTTCGGTCTGGTGTCCGTTCGTCCGTCCGTCTGTCGACTCAATATGGACATTGGGCCCAAAACTGACATAGAAACCGAAATCGACATGGGACCCAAAATTGATATGGAACCCCAAATCAAATTATACAGTATACAGCCCAAAACTGATATTAGGCCCAAAATAGACATTGGACCCATATCGAACATTCGGCCCAAAATGAATATAGGGCTCGAATTCGACACAGAGCCCAAAATTTACATAGGGCTCAAATTGGATATAGGGCCCAAAATGGACATAGAGCCCAAAATAGTAATAGGGCCTAAAACAGACATGAGGCCCAAAATAGTAATAGGGCCTAAGACAGACATGAGGCTCAAAATTTACATAGAGCTCAAAATTGGTATAGGGTCCAATATGGACATATGGCCTAAAACTGAGATAAGACCCAAAATTCACATCTGACCAAATTGACCCAAAACCCGATATGGACATTGGACCCAAAATTGGCATAGGACCAAAAATATGAGCACCTTAAGCTACGAAACCCTTGTAGGTTTTTCTGAAATTTTTAACATTCTGTCCACTTTTCGCTTAAAGTGAGGTAATAATAAATTATTGCAATTTGAGAAAATAATTTTTTGAACAATTAATTTGTGTTTATGACTGTCTCGAACCAAGGAATCTTTTATATTATTTCATCAACTTTGAATTATGGTAATGAAAAAAGTTTTACTATAGAAAACCGATTTTTGAAATATTATGGAGTACTGAAAAAAATGTAATCAATATTTTTGGAAATCCTTAAGTCAGTTTTAAGATATTCGTGGTGCAAATGAGCCCTCCAAATTTCATCAACTTATCTGCAACTGTTTTCAAGTTATCGTGTTCACAAAAAAGTATGACATCCACACACATATCCACACACACACACACACATACACATACACACACACGCACATCTGGACGATTGCATAGAACATTGTATTATAGATTGTATTGTATAGTTACAAACAATAATAATTTATTTACACAATTATTTTCATTGAATTGCAATAATTATTACCTGCCTCTAATTAAAAAAAAACGCCACTTCATAGCATTATTCAAAGACAATATTATTATAAATAATGATGAATGTTTTAACCATTTCTAACTTTTTAACTTTATTCTTAAATAAAATTGGCTGAAAACAATAATAAATTGTTTAGGCAATTCATGTCAACATCTTATCATCAGCGGAAAGTAGATTTAAACAAATTTTCGGGTGATGTACATGAATATTAAAAAAAAATTGTGGTTTTGGGCCAACAGTTGAGATTTGGGAGAGAATACAAAAAATCATCAAACTTAGGTTTATTACAGATTTTATTATAAATCTGTTGAAAGCATTGGGTTTACAGAGAAATAGTTTCAAGACGTCGTCCATAAAGACACTGGAACTTGGAATTAAGTACGGTTTCGCGCATGGCTTGCAGTGACCTCCATCATAAATCCAGACCACCCAAGCGTAGACAGACAGGGCCCTATAAACCATTTCTGTTGGATTTAGACGCATGACAAAACTTGATGTAACTAACGCGCAGAGAATGCGGCCCACAAGCTGTTTGTCACGCTTGACTGAGCATCACCTCTCTTTTTGCCCTGCGGCTCCTCTCATCGCAAAAACGCTGAGGCATCATTCTCGGAACGACGTAAATCCGGACTCATTAAATCCAAGTTCCATCGGACGTTACGCCCTAAGAGCGTCAGTCGTTTATGGATGATACCTAAATAATAATTTGCAAGTTAAGTGTTTTAAATAAGACACATAACTTCACTTGTGTTAGTCACGTGGAGCATGCTTCTGAAACACGGGGTGTTCATTTGCCTTCACTCGTTTGTTAAAGTCCTCGACAGTTCCGAAAACACCCCATAACCGTGCTTCTGTCTCATCCATAATAATTTTCGTGCCATCCGGATTCTGATTGTAGTCTAATCTGATAAATTTGCGACCTCTATTAAATATTGGAGCAATCTTTTCACCATCGACTCTTCCAATGATGACACCTTTGGCATTCACTAGCTGAATACCATCATCCATCTTCAATTCATGAAAGCCACGTTTGTCTAAGTATGAAACACCTTCTGGTATTGACTCCATTACAACTACCTTCATATTTCGTTTCTTAGAGGATGCTGCTTGTAGGAGCTCTTCATCTAGCCAGTCGTCGTCGTGCCTTCCGTAGGCCGCCCAGGACGTACTGGCAGGACCATCCGGATAATGGAGCTGATCGGGATATCTTCGCGGTGAACCTAATTCTGTAAGAAGAATGAGAAATTCATTAGTTTTCCTTATTAAAAATATGCAGCTTCGGTTCACCCATTAGGCAAACATAGGCTTTTGACTACCCATCCTCCACCCCCCCCTTCCTATCTTACTATTTGCATTCAACTTTTGTCTAATCAACGTTAATACAAGCCCTGTCTTCCATTCCTCCGGTCATTCTTTACCTCTGTAAGCCTTATTTTAAATCCTCCTCACCTCTTTTTTTACCCCTATTCCTCCATATCTCATTTCCTTCTTTTCCAGACCAACATCACATTTTGCCTTGTTTTTTTCAGCTTTGCAATTGCCTCATTTACCACTTAGCTACTAATCTCCTTTTCGCTTTCCACGTCCCCAAATTTTCTTCCTTCACCCTTTACCCCATTTTCCATACCCTCTTACAAACCCTTGAAATACACTGTCCCCTCGTCCATCCTGATATCTTTATTTATGCTCCTTTTTCCTTCTCTCTTCCTATTTATCATTTCCCATTCCTTCTCTTCCTTTACCGCTCCCTCTACCTTTTCCAGGTACCTTTTTCATTCTCCCGGTGTCTTTTTCCCCTTAAAGTTCTCTCGTGATCTCTTTTCCTCCTGCTGGGTTCCCCTTTCTCCATTTCTACTTTCCTCTATTTTTGTAGACTCTTCTTCATCCTGCATTTACTTTCTCTACGTTGATTGTCTCATCAACCTCTCCTAATTCGCTCTCCATCTCCTTTCAGTCTCACCTCCTCTCTTACCTTATCAATCGCTTCTTTTAGTTTTTCTAGCAGCGTGTCTACTACTTCCTCTTCCATACTCCCTACCTCCTCTTTTTCCATTTTTCTCTAAATTCTCTATCATCGGAAAGTGATCTGAGCCTATCTCATTGCCCCCTTCCATTTTAACCATCGGCTACCTATACCTGTGTACGTTATTTCCCTTTATTCATCCCCCTTGGTATTGTCGTTATAAATAAGTTATCCCGCTCCTCCCACCAAGTCCAGAAGACTCCTGCCTCCCCTCCCATTTCGTTTTCCTATATTTCGAGTTTCTTATGAAGACCTCCTTTTTTCCATCTTACTACTCTCTCCCATTAGCGCCAAACCCTTCTTCTTTTCCTCTGTCCATTTCCTTATCGATCGCCATCCTCCCTCTTCTTTACTTCTGTATTCGCTTGCAACATCCAAAACCACTTTTCCTACTTTGATTCTTCTCACTATTGTTCTGAAATTTTCTTTCATACCATCTCCCTTTTCTTCATCTACCACTACTTTCTTACTTACCCCTGACACCATACTACCTATTCCCCTCCCTTTTGAATAATACTATCTGGCTGCTTGAATTTTCACACATATCCCTTGCGTAATATTATTTGTATGCCTTTCCACTCCTTCTCATCCATACACATTTCACTCATAATTATCACATCCTACTTTTACAATTCCCCCGGAATCCTTTGTCTTCGCTTTTCATATCTTTCCCGTTTTCTACCCTTCCTCAGGTCTTCTACTTCATTGTCCTAAATCTGGACCTTTTGGTTTACCCATGTCTTGCCTCTCCTAATCCTTACCCTAACACCTTTATTAGTCTCCCCCCCATGCCTTCCGCTCGATTAACAATTTTCTTTTCATCTACCATCACATCAGATTTTATTCAATCCTTTTATTTCTTCCTTTCGATAACTTCTTCTGCTCCATAACTTCCGACCTCACCTTCTCACTCCCTGATTTCACCAAAGACATACCTTCTTTCCCTTTCTTCTTTCCTCCTAGTCTCTTCATCCCTACCACTCTGACTTGCACACTAAAGTCTCTCATCAGATTCATAATCTCTTTCTCTTACTCTTAACTGTCCAATTTCATGCCCTCACTTATTATATTCTTTTTCGTTTTCGTCCTTCCTTCCCCTTCCACTCTTCTTTCAACTTCAATCGACAATCAGCCTCAAACGTATGATTCATTCATGATTCTCCACATTCATACTCATCCCTCATGCTCTCGCATCTTCCCAACCCCCTCCCTTCTTCACCACATGCTTCTTCCTTATTTCTAGTTTGCTCACTTTTTCTTATAACAGTTTGATTTTCTTCTTTCCCCTCATTCTCCCTCTGTCTGTTCTCTATGCTTTCCAATCCTTTCTTCCTCCTCTTTTCCTGTTTATCACTTCACACTCGCTCGCTTTCTTTACTACTTTCTCTACTTCTTCAATGTAGCTTTTTTTACTTGAATTTTATTCAGAAAAAAGATCCTCGCCTTTCACTCCGCTGGGATTCGAACACCAGGTCAAATGATTTCAGGTCAGGTGCTCTAACCACTAAGCTACTAGAGAGATCAGAGGAAGAATTCTTTTTTCTGAATGACGCTTTATTTAGCAAGATGTTTCATATAAATTTCTACTAGAAATCTATATTATCATCGGAGAAGGTAACAGATCGAGAAGAGAAATCCACACATAAAGTGGAAATCTACAATATCGACCAAAGTTATATTCTCCTATACAGAAAATATTTTAACGTCATTTCAGACAAGATGGAGTGAAAATACATATATTTTGTTGAAAATTTGTCATTTTTGATAGGCGATTAACTTTTTTGGTTGAAAATTCAACTATTAGGTTGAAAATTCCATTAAAAAATAAAATATTTGGTTGAAAATTCATGTATTTTGTTGAAAAATTTTTTGTTTTGTTTAAAATTAATCTTTTTGGTTGACATTTTAATTCTTTGGTTGAAAATTATGTTTTTTTTTTAATTGAAAATTAATTTTTGTAATTAAAAATTTAACAGAAATTTTTGTCGAATTTTTTTTATAGAAATTTAATCTATTATTTAATTTAATTTTTTTTTATTATTTAATTAATTTATTAACAATTTTAATATTTCATTGAAAAATTATTTTATTTGCTTAAAAACTTATTTCTGTAACTGAAAATAGATTAAACTATTATTTTATTTGAATAAAAAGTTATTTCTCTAAATTAAAATAAACGATTATATTGTTTGTTAAAAATTGATCTATTTTAGTTGAAAAATATTTTGTTAAAAATTTGACTTTTTTTTGGTAGCAGATTAACCTTTTTGGTTGAAAAATCAACTATTAGGTTGTAAATTCCATTAAAAATTAAAATATTTGGTTGAAAATGCATGTATTTTGTTAAAAATTATTCTTTTTTGGTGTAAAATTAATCTTTTTGGTTGACATTTAAATTCTTTGGTTGAAAATTACTTTTTTTATTGAAAATTAATTTCTATAACTATTTCATGTTTGCTAGAAAATTGATCTTTTTCACTTAAAAATTCACTTGTTTTGTTGAAAAACTCGTCTTTTTTAGTTTAAAATTAAATTATTTCGGTAGAGAATACATATTTTTGTTTTGTAAATTCCACTTTTTCCCAAAATTCGTCTTTATCACTTGAAAACTCAACATTTTGGATGAAATTTTTTTTTTATTGATTGAAAAATCTTTCTTGATTGAAAATTTTGGTTTCATTTAACCGTTATTTATTGAAAATTAAAATATTTTTTGGTCGAAATATCAACTATTACACTTTTTATTGAGAATTCATTTTTTTATCAAAGATTCATCAATTTGGTTGAAAATCTAACTATTTTGTTGAAAATCAATTTGATATAATTTTAAACAATTTTTCTTAAGCTTCTATAAATATAATTTACCTACGATTCTAAAAAAAATATATAAGATTTTTGAAGATATCACATCAGTCAAATCTGGTCAAATCAAAATTTCGACAAAAAAGTTAATTTTACACTAAATAGTTAAATTTTCTACGAAGAAGATTAACTTTCTACCAAAAAATACGAATTTTTAACGAAATAATTAAATTTTCAACCAACGAGATGAATCTTCAACTAAATTGATAAATCTTCAACAAAATAGTTAAATCCTCAACCAAAACAGATTAATTTTGAAGCAAAAAGTCAGATAAATTCTCCAAAAAAAAATGTAATAGTTGATATTCTTACTAAAAAATATTTTCATTTTAAATAATAAAAAAAAGTTGAATTAATACACAAAAGATCAAATTTCTACCAAAAGAGATGAATTTTCAAACATGTTTTAAACTAACTCGAAATATTTCTAAAATTTTGAAATTTTTTTTTAAATTAAAAAAATATATATATCTTAAAAGCTTCCAGATTGTTTTCGACATTTTTAGAAATCTTTGGAAATTTTGTATTCAAAATAACAAATTATTAAAAATTTTCCCCGTGGTCTCAAGAAAAGTTTTTTGTTTTCTTGAAACCTTTTACAATTTTTGAAAAGCTTCAAAATTTGTTGTTTAAATTTTCCAAAATTTACATTTTCTTGAAAAATTTTTTTAATCTTTTCAAATTTTACATTATTTTTGAATCTTTTCCTTCTAAATATCTTTTAAAATTATTCGAATTTTTCGTAAAATTAAAAAAAAATCGTATTTGTAATGTTCTTAAGAATTTTTTGTTTTTTACTAGTTGTTTTTTATCAGTTGAAATTTTCCCAGGAATCTTAAGAAAATTTGTTTATTTTCTTAAAAAATTTCGAAATTCTTAAAAATTGTTTATTTTCTTAAAACATCTAAAATGTTTAAAAAAATTTCTTAATACTCTTAAAATTAATTTTTCAAAATAAAAAATGAGCTGAAATTTTCCCATGAATCTTAAGAAAATTTTGTTTATTTTCTTAAAACCTTTCAAAATTCGTTTCAAAAATGTATTTTTCGAAATCTTCAAAAATCTAGATTTAAAAAAAATGTTTTGACATCTTTCCAAGTTGAAAAATTTTTCAAATTATTTCAAAACTTTTAAATAGGTATCTCTTAAACTTACTCTAATTCTTTCTAAAATTTTGTAATCGTGCAAAATTAAAAAATTGTTCTCTAAAATCTTCTATAGTCCTTTTAAAATTATAGGAAATCATTTCAAATGTTTTGAAATCTTTTTCAATTTTCTTTTAAAGTCCATTTTTCAAGATAAAAAATTATTTGAAATTTTCCCAGGAATCTTGAGAAAATTCTCTTATTACCTTGAAACCTTTTAAAATTCTTAAAAAACTTTGATTTTTTTTTTCAAAATCTTTCCAAACTTACATTTTCTTGTAATGTTTTAAAATTTTTAATTATTTTTTAATCTTTTTAAAACTCCTAAATATCTTAAAATAATGGGAGTTAATACAATTTTTTTTAATTGCGTTAAAATTTACATTTTGTTTTACATTTTTTTAAATCTTCAAATTTCAAATTGTTTTTGAAAATTTTCAATACTTTCAAATATTTTTTAAACTGACTCGAATTTTTTCTAACATTTTATAATCTTGCAAAATTTTAGAAAAATTGGGCCTTAAAATGTTCTAGATTCTTTCTGGAAAGTTTTGGAAATCCTTTCCAATGTTTTGAAATCTCTTTCAATTTTCTCTTAAAATCCGTTTTTTAAAATAAAAAATGATTTGAAATTTTCCAAAGAATCTCAAGAAAGATTTTTATTCTCTTTGAAACCTTTTAAAATTCTGAAAAAGCTGCTTTTTCTAAATCTTCAAAAATCTACATTTTCATTTAAATTTTTTAAATTTTCAAAAGATTTAGATTATTTTTTAATCTTTTCAAAATTTCGAAATATCTTTTGAAATAATTCAAAGTTCTTCCAAAACTGCTTTAAGTTCTGCAAAATTAAAAAAATTATCTTAAAATCTTTCAGATTCTTTCTCGACATATTTTGAAATCTTATAAACTTAAAATTAATCTTTTAAATTTTGTCAGAAATCTTATTGTCACTGCCGGTAATTTTTTTTTAATTCAATTTTTCTCTTCTATCAAATAAATTTTCATAATTAAAGTTCCTCATTTGGAAATTGTGATTTATCCATCATTTTTATTGGTGAACATAACTTAGAATTAGTTAAATATTTTCATTTTTTTTAAATCTTTCTATGGGAGAATTACATTTGCAGTTAAAATAATTAATTTTCAACCAAGAAAAAGGGAATTTTCAACAAAATAGTTAAATTTTTAATCAAAGTGATGAATCTTCGATAAAAAATGAATTCTCAACAAAAAGTTTAATAATGTATATTTCCATAAAAAAATATTTTAATTTTAAATCAAAAACAGTTTAATTAAACCAAAAAATAAGCATTTTTGACAAAAAAGTTTAATTTTCTTCCCAAAATATGTAATTTTCTAACTAAAATGGAATAGCCACATTTTAATATAGCCACAGATTAAATTTTCGAAAAAAGAAAATAATTTTCAACTAAAAAAATGAATCTTTAACAAACAAAAATTAATTTTCAACCCAATAGTTGAATTTTCAACTAAAAAGATTAATTTTCAACAAAATATAAGAAATTTCAACCAAAGTTTGAATTTTTAAAGGAATTTTTAACCTAATAGTAAAATTTTCAACCAAAAATGTAAATTAGTCACCAAAAATATTAATATTCTACCACGAAAGACAAAGTTAAAAAAAACATAAATTTTTAACCGAATAGCTTAATTTTTAAGTAAAGAAGATAAATGTTAAACCAAACATGGAATCGTTAAGTTTTTAGTTTAAAAAATTGATTTTCACCAATAAAATACGAATTTTCAATTTAAAAAAAGTTTCATTTGCATTGCAGTTGCATTTTCAACCCAATAGTTGAATTATCAATTCAAAATAAGAATTTTTTACCAAAAAAAGACAAATTTTTAACGAAACAAATGAATTTTCAGCCAAGAAGAAAATTTGTTGAATTATTAATTGATTTGTTTAATTGAAAATAAATTTCGTTTAATAATTAAATCGTAACGCAAATATTTTCAAAATCTTGAAAAATAATAATATTTAATAGAGCTAGCAACAATTAAATGGTTATTATTATTATTGATTATTATTTAAATGTAAATAATACAATGAAAATATAGAAAAATATTGATTTTACAATTATTGTAAAAATACCATTTTGATTTTTATTTAACAATAAAGTAATAGCTGACATTTCCACCAAAAAATATTTTAATTTTCAATAAATAACGGTTAAATGAAACCAAAATTTTCAGTCAAGAAAGATTTTTCATGAAAAAAGATCTGATCCAAAATGTTGAGTTTTCAAGTCATAAAGACTATTTAAAAAAAAAGTGGAAATTACAATCTAATAGTTGAATTTTCAACCAAAAAGGTTAATCTGCTACAAAAAAAAGACAAATTTTTAACAAAATATATGTATTTTCGACTAAAAAAAAATAAATTTATAACAAAAAATATAATCGTTTAATTTTAAGTTAGAGAAATAACTTCTTAATCAAATCAAATAATATTTTTATTTATTTTCAGTTAGAGAAATAAGTTTTTAAGCAAATAAAATAATTTTTTAATGAAATATTCAAATTCTTAATAAAACAAATGAACTTTCTAACAAAAAGATTAAATTTCTATAAAAAAATTCGACAAAAGCTTCAGTTAAATTTTTAATTACAAAAATTAATTTTCAATAAAAAAAACAACTAATCTTCAACCAAAGAATTAAAATTTCAACCAAAAAGAGTAATTTTATAAAAAAAATTTTTCCAACAGAACACATGAATTTTCAACCAAATATTTTACTTTTAATGGAATTTTCAACCTAATAGTTGAATTTTCAACCAAAACTAAGAACGATAAATTTTTAACAAAAAAAATATAATCGCTTAATTTTAAAAATAATTTTTTAATGAAATAAAATAAATCTTTAAACAAAAAGATTAAGTGCCCATAATAAAAAAATTTCGATGAAAAATGAAATAGTTAAATTCTTTGTTAAAAAAATTAATTTTCAATAAAAAAAAAATTCAACCAATGAATTGAAATGTCAACCAAAAAGATTACTTTTACACCAAAAAAGAATAATTAAAAAAATACACTAATAACTTTTAAGAAAATATTTTAATTTTTAATGGAATTTTCAACCTAATAGTTGCATTATCAATCAAAAAGTTTAATCTACTACCAAAAAAATGACAAATTTTCAAAAAAATAGATGAATTTTCAACTAAAAAAGATAAATTTTCAACAAAAAATATAATAGTTTAATTTTAAGTTAGGGAAATAAGTTTTTAATAAAATAAAATAAATCTTTAGCGAAATAGTTAAACTTTCAACCAAACAGATAAATTTTCAACCAAAAAAATTAAGTGACCATGGAAAAAAATGTTCGACGAAAAATATAATAGTTAAATTTTTTGTTAAAAAAATTAATTTTTAATAAAAGAAACTAATTTTCAACCAAAGAATTGAAATGTAAAAAAAAAATTTTACACAAAAAAGAATAATTTATAACAAAATAGATGAATTTTCAACCAAATATTTTAATTTTTAAACATTTAACAATAGTTGAATTTTGAAAAAAAATATTTTTGAATTAAAATGGTGAATCATCAATAAAAAAATGAATTTTTAACCTAATAGTTGAATTTGTTACAAAAAAGACAAATTTTTGTTAAAATAGATTAATTTTCAAGAAAATAGTTAAATTTTCAATCTAAAAGATGAATTTTAAACAAAAAGATTAAAATTCTATCCAAAAAGATAAATTTTCGACTTTTGAAAAGATTCGAAAATAATGTAAATCCTGTAAAAATTTAAAAAATGTTGAAGAAAATGTAGTTTCTTGCAGATTTAGAAAAAGCAGCTTTTTCAACATTTTGAAATATTTCAAAAGAATAGAAATTTTTCTTGAGATTCCTTGGAAAATTCCAAATAATTTTTTATTTTGAAAAATGGATTTAAAGAGAACATTAAAAAAGATTTCAAAACATTTGAAAGGATTTCCAAAACTTTCCAGAGAGAATGTAGAAGATTTTAAAGCTCAATTTTTCTAAAATTTTGCAAGATTATGAAATGTTAGAAAAAATTCGAGTCAGTTTAAAAAATATTTGAAAGTATTGAAAATTTTCAAAAACAATTTGAGATTTGAAGATTTAAAAAAATGTAAAACAAAATGTAAATTTTAACGCAATCTAAAAGAAAAGTTGTATTAACTCCCATTATTTTAAGATATTTAGAAGTTTTGAAAAGATTAAAAAATAATTAAAAATTTAAAAACATTTAAAACAAAATGTACATTTTGGAAGATTTTGAAAAAAAATTTCAAAGTTTATAAGATTCCTTGGAAAATTTCAAATAATTTTTTATCTTGAAAAATGAATTTCAAAAGAAAAATGAAAAAGATTTCAAAATATTTGAAATGATTTCCTAACATTTCAAAAGTAATGTAGAAAATTTTTTAATGATGCGGAATCACAAAATTTTTAAAAGAATTCGAGTAAGTTCAAGAGATACCTATTTAAACGTTTTGAAACAATTTGAAAATTTTTTTAACTTTGAAAGATTTCAAAACATTTTTTTTAAATCTAGATTTTCGAAGATGTCAAAAAAGACTTTTTTACGAATTTTGAAAAGTTTTAAGAAAATAAACAAGATTCATGGGAAAATTCCAGCTGATTCTTTATTTTGAAAAATAAATTCCAGGAGAAAATTGAAAAATATTTCAAAACATTTTAATTGATTTTCTAAAATTTCAAAAAAGAGTGTAGAAGATTATAACGAAAAAAAAGAAGATTCGTAACAATTTTGAAACGTTTCAAAAGAATAAAAAAAATCCTCAAGATTCCTGAAAAAATGTAAAATGATTTTTGATTTTGAAAAATGAATTTTAGGAGCATTAAGAGATTTTAAAAAAAATTTCAGAGGTTTTAAGAAAGTATACAATTTTTAAGAATTTTGAAAGTTTTTAAGAAAATAAAGAAATTTTCTTAAGATTCCTGGGAAAATTCAACTGATAAAAAAACAACTGGTAAAAAACAAAAAATTCTTAAGAACATTACACATATTACTTTTGAACGATTTTTCAAAAATCTTATGAAAAATTTGAATAATTTGAAAAGATATTTAGATGGAAAAGATTAAAAAATAATTTAAAATTTGAAAAGATTTCAAAAGATTTTCAAGAAAATCTAAATTTTGGAAAATTTCAACAACAAATTTTGAAGCTTTTTCAGAATTTTAAAAGGTTTCTAGAAAATAAAAAACTTTTCTTGAGATCCCGGGGAAAATTTTTACTAATTTGTTATTTTGAACAATAGAATTTTCAAAGATTTCTAAAAATGTCGAAAACAATCTGGAAGCTTTTAAGATACATTTTTTTTAATTTCAAAAAATTTTTCAACAATTTAAGAGTATTTCGAGTCAGTTTAAAACATGTTTGAAAATCCATCTCTTTTGGTAGAAATTTGATCTTTTTTAGTTAAAAATTTAACTGGTTGAAAATTAATCTGTTTATCGACAATTCTTCTTTTGTGTATTAAATCAAATTTTTTTTATTCAAAATAAAAATATTTGTTAATAGAAATATCAACTATTAAATTTTTCCTTGAGAATTCATATAACTTTTTGCTTAAAAATTAATCAGTTTTGGTTGAGGATTCAACTATTTTGTTGAAAATTTGTCTTTTTTGGATGGATTCAATTGTTTTTTATTTAAAATTATCTTTTTTAGTTGGAAATTCTATTAATTGTTTAAAAGTTAAACTACTTTGTTAAAAATTCATTTTTTCGGTTGAAGATTTATCAATATAGTTGAAGATTGATCTCGTTGGTTAAAAATTTAATTATTTTCGTTAAAAATTCGTATTTTTTGGTAGCAAATTAATCTTCTTCGTAGAAAAATTAACTAGAAAGAAAGAATTAGAAAGAATCGAATTTTAAACTAAAAAATACGAGTTTTTCAACAAAACAAGTGCATTTTTAAGTGAAAATTATTTTCT